>JAOBAY020021678.1:0-14678 GCA_025331085.2 Zoanthus sociatus | reverse complement strand
CTTTCATTTGGGCTCCAACAATATAAACTCGGAGAACAAGAGAGCTCGTTTCCTCCTCGAAAGTCAGCGAACTGGACACACATCAATTTCTAATGCTTTTCTCAAAACATGCCCATCATCTCTCCTCAGCACATGCCTGTACCATCTCACTCTTATATTCACCTTTGCCATCTAAAACACTGTTTGCTTTCAATCCCAACATCTCCATTAGGTCCTCTGTCCTCTTTTTCTCTATCAGTTTTTGCACACTGCTCTCATCATTGCTTTCTTGGCCCTTTGCAAAATTGTTATCTCATTTTCCCTCAAACACCATATGACTCTCACTCCCATATAACATCGCCAAACTTATACAACTCTGATAAACCATCCCTTTCATTTTAATCGAAAATCTTTCTGAGTTCATCAGCTCTCGACATTCCTTGAACTTCACCCACCCAATTCTTGCTCTTGCTGTCACAGCTGCCTCACAGCCACCACTTGCATTCACCCTATCCCCCAAATAACAGAAACCTCTCACCGTTTCCACCTCTTCACACAACTTTTCCACCAGTTCTGCTTGTCTATCAATTTGCTTCTTGCATCTTCCACCCATAAAATCTCTCGCCAGCCTCTGGATCGCCCTCTTTACTTTCGTGCATCTTTCATGGATCCATTTCCTGCATTTCACACACAATACTGAGTTTGCCATTACTTGCTTCCCACAGTACCAAACAGATCAACCTTACTTACAGACACTTCACCTTCTGTCCCACTCACTACAACTTTTGTCTTCCTGAGGTTCACCTTGAGTCACTTCCTCTCAAATGCCTCCTTCCATTTCCAGAACTTCTCCCTCACTCCCTCCATTGTTTCACTCCTCAGAACCAAGTCATCCGCATACAACATCTCACTAATCAAACCATTTTTCACTCTCTCCATAACAATGTCAACCTTAATCACAAAAACCAATGGCGACAACAAGGATTCCTGGTGCACACCAACTTTCAACTTAAACCCCTTGAACAAATCTCACCCAACTCTGACTCGTCATTGCATTTCATACAAACTCATCACTGCTCTCACCATTACCTCTGATATACCTCTCTTCATCATTGCACAGTCAAATACCTTCTCGGGACCCTGTCAAATGCCTTTTCTAGGCCAATGAAGTACATTTACAACATTTACAACTTAAAACTATCAAGTTACTGAATTAGAAATTAATAGAATTTATGTGTAATGTAAAAATAAACTAAATGGATCAATCAATAACAAAATTCAAGAGCTTCAGTGTCAGCAACAGCAGCTGTGACAATGTTTATTCAAAGTTTTCTACCTTTAAGAAACAGTTTATAATGTGTAACTATAAAGAATAAAGTATAGACCTGATTAAAAACTATTAGCCTAGTAGATTAATATGCAGTTTATAATTGTAAACTATTGTAACGGGTCTGTTGAGTAAATTAGAGATCATATTATAATGAAGAACTAACTCTGTGCAAAGTTATTGATGCAAGAGTAATATTGTAACATATTTAGTCAAGCACACACTGAGTGACTAACTCCAAATTAGCTGTTCATATACGCAAATTCGAGCAAAGAAATAAAACACCACCAACACAGAAATTGATTGTTAACTTTTAAAAGTTAAGAAACTTGCAATTGTGAGATTGCTGTGACAATCTTTCATACATTAGTTTCTCAAACTTTGCAAGTTAGTATCCTTATTTAGCTTTTTCCTAGCTGCATGCACACATCATAATTTAGCTCAAGATTCAACTGAATAGAATTGTGTTGTTCCAATTCTATCTCAAATAAAGTCCAAAGATGTCTATTCCACCTGCGTTTCTCTGGCTGTTAACAAAGAATTACTAATGTGGAATTTTGTTTCTGTTTCCAGGTTCTGACGGAGTCAATTCATCCCAGTCTCCAACAGCTAGTACACCGCGAGCTCGGGAGAAAGAATTAAACACTCCTCATAGAGGTTTGTTTACATTGTAATTACAGGGTTCATAATCCTTTTTTTTGGGGGGGGATATGTTCTTGATAATCATAAACTTTTACCAATGGTCTTGGAATTGTCAAGGTTTCCTGAAACTTCTTAAAAAATTGTTGAAGTTAAAGAAAAATTTGAAATATTTGTAATGGAGTTTTGTTTTTGGATGTTCTAGAAGTGCTTTTGATAATAGCAAATGTTTCCCACAATTTTAAATGCAACAATGTGCTCAGATAAACATATGCCTTTCTTGCTGTAAAAGGCCAAAATCAATAAATATAAAAATTTGAATATATTGTTGGTCTTTGAAGGTTTATACTGCATTGTTTATACTGTTATGAACTTCTATTTGTATAGATTTTTTCATTTATACAGGAAACATTTATACCCTAAGTTGTCATTTTTGCATTTCGTTTATGACCTCTTCTAATATAAATTTCTATTGACAATTTTTAAGATGGTGTTCCTAGAATGACTCTCTAGTTTGCCTTATACTAAACTGCATATATTTATACATAGAGTGAGAAACCCTTTGCCTGTGACTCAAAATTTAGCTTGAGTAGTCAGGGCTCGAAATTAAGATAATTTCATGGTCGTATTTTTGCGACTGGTTGCAAAATTTTAGTCGCAAAATTAAAAAAAGTTGAAAAGTAGTGGTAAGGTAGCGACTTCTGGCGGATAATTTTTGTTTTACTTTACCTAACGCTCGAAATGTCGGTTTCTAAGAAAATAATAATATTTTTTAAAACCTTGAATCAATTAAATCGGACACATTTTAGTTAGTAACCTAATTTGCCGATATTTAAAAAAAAAATTTTGTTGAAACTGAAAATGATTGCAATGAAACTTCAGTAACTGTTTTTTCTTTAATATTTTAAAGAATCTAAAAAAACATAATGTCAAGATTGTGTTGTTTGTTGAAGCGCTGTCGAGTCCCATCATTCGAAAGACTAAATATCTCATTCTGTTTTCCCTACACAGGAACACTACTTAGAAAAGTAAAAGAGGTTATGAAAGTTCAGAACATAAAAAATTGCTTAGAATATACCCCAGGCTAAATAAAGAAAATCTTTTCTTTTCTATATCGAAAAACATTTGTCTGGGAATGTTTCTTCTCCAATGGTTGTCGCTCACTACAAAACGGCCAACAATATGAACTATATTATTATTAAGAAGTGAATTTTATTCAGTAAAATGTCCTCAACTTACGCAAACCTTGCGTAATCCTTAGCTTGTGGCAAACAGGTTTTCAAATGTTTTATTTTCCAAAACATTTTATGACATTTTTCAAATGTCAGAAATGTTTTATTTTCCGACACATTCAGACATTTTTCTGATTCTTCCCGGACTGGGTGACGACTAAATAATAGTGTTATGTTTCCGCTGGGTTTTGGCGAATAGAAAATATAAACAATACTCCCTATAGTAAACTTTCCAAAATTTTTATACAACAATCACATATAAAACCATTTGCAGAACATCTGGAAATCTCAAATATTTTAATATTTGAAGTATTTAAAAATGTTCTTAGATAAAACAAAGTGTCGTTTGTGAAGTATAAAATAATGGTCTTAAATACTGACATTTACCTTCGCTCTAAAAAAAAGTTTCATTATTATTTCCAAGGAAACCTCCCTAATGATAAATTTAAGAAATTAGCAAATGTACTGTCTTGTAATTTGAGATTTTCTGAAAATCTTAATCTTTGCAAAAAAATGACGTGTGCTGTCATAATCTTGTCTTCTAAAGAAGTTGACGTCTTAGTAGGAAATACATTATCGTTGCGTTTTAAAGCAATAAAAAACATGAATTTAGGATTGTATTATATTTTATCTTGAAGATCGAAATTAAACATGAAATTATAAGATTTAATCGCATTTTTATACTACTATATGTAAATCAGTAATAAAAATCTAGGTTGCAATTAAATTTCATTGCCATTGCGAAACGACGAAAGCTTTATTCGTTAAGCTCAGAATTCACTCACGGGAGTCGTCCATTCTCTTATCAAAACAAAAGTAGCAAATGATTTGATTAAAGAATGAACTTTACAACTATGAAATTAATCGTTAAATGCAGCCACAAATATTGATAACAAATTGCGAAACATTTTTTGTTATTATGTGAACACTTATTAAGAACGGCCTCACGACTCCCAAAGACAAGTCTCTCGTTTTCTTGTTGCTTTGGGACAACTTCATTTGACATGTTAATCCCGCATTTGAAGCCTTTTTAAAGCCTATAACTTTCATATTATCGTTTTAAAACCACATAAAGTTATTGAAACTCGCGTGTTGCTTTTAATACACGTATTTTTGCAATACACTGACACTGTCAATTTAGGAAATTATCTTTTCTCGTAAACAACACGATGAAAACACAAAAAGAGCGAAATTTTCGGAAAAATTTAATCCGCAGACATATTCAATTGTCAAGTTAGTCAGTTACAAGTAGCTTTCGCGTATTTTGTAAATAATTTAAAAACAATAATGATTTTGTAAGACTTGTCTATCGTGGCGAATAAGATTTCAATTTGATGTTAATAGCAGTTCAACTGTGAAGTTAAACGGCTGGCTTTTGGTTTGGTTTAAAATTTAAACAAAACTGTATAAACACCCATTCAATTAAAATTCTCGCCGTTGTAGCGACAAAACTCGTTATGAACTCATTTTAATTCATCTGCTAAAAATGAATTTATAAAAAGCTTCCTCGTTGACAAATGGTAATTTTCAAGTAAATATATCACCAGCACTATGTTGTAAATTGATTTTTGACAGTTTCAAAGTGTCTATTTGCCAAGAGTTAAAGCGACTGTTCGTTGTTTGAAATTTGTTGAAGAGAGGGAGTTTTGTTGTTCCGTTTTGCTTTTTTGCTTAAAATTAGCTTCTATCTTACTATACTCATGAAATTTAGCCAACCAAAACAACACATTTAATTTCTGCTTTAATAAGCTACGTGTTTTGGTGCCATATTAACGTAAAAACACAGAAACATTCACTGATTCAGTGTAAGTACACGCAGTTTTATCGCTTCGCACACTAATTTTGCGAGTGCCTTTCAATGTTTCGATATTTTGAAACAATTACGGGTTCAAAATATGAAAAAGTTATCAAAACATGAAGAAAAAAATCCCTTACCTGGGCAACGCAGGACGAATACGGTTCTTCAAATGTTGTCCAAACTCTCGGCTGTATTTTTTTCCAAAGTGATTTATTGCGATTTCTCATCGCGTCCGCTACCAAACCATACACTGCCATATCCATATCATTGATGCTTTCTCCATCGGATTCATTTACACTGTCAAAAGTTTCCAAGTTGGCTTGTGCCTCTCTATGTTTCTTGTAATTCAGCCAGCAACACGATTCGACCTGTAGTTCATCTATTCCCCAAAACGAGAGCTCTTCCTCGAAAAGAGGTCCACATACGTCCATTGGGCAGTGAAGTTTTCCAGTGCGATAGAAATTCAGAATTTGAACAAAAACGCCTGGATGTCTATCAAAGAAATATTCACTCTTTTCTGCATCATAATCGGCCAGTTGAGTGCCGTTCTCCGTGATCCAAAAGAGTCTTGTGTCGGGAATATTTCGTAGCGTGTTCACATAAGTTTCGTGTCGTATCCCACCAACATTGATAACTATCTTTGCGTTTTGTTGTTGTTCTGTGGCCAAAGTAGTTCTTGCAGACCTCAGAATTTCCCCGTTTTCTTCCCTTTGTGCCATGATGACGGGGAGAATTGAATTCTCACGTTGTCGTTTACCGGTTTATTAGGTTCTCCGGGTCATGAATTGCTTTTACTTCCTGCATAAAGAAAGTTTTGCAGAATTTCGCGGAGAAATTCGAGCATGTCACAGAAAATTCCCTTCAAAGCGCCTTTTGTACATCTGTTCTTTATTACGAACCTACCATGATGGCTGCTTGTTCTGCTAACGATTGTTTGGCAGCAATAAAATACCAGGATTTTATAACCGATTTTTTACCTTCTCCTGCTGCCGACTCCGCAGCGGTCACTAAAACAGTTGAACCATTAATTGCACAAACACAGAGAATAAATCCGACCTTCACATTACTTACAAAAAATCCATCGCTAAAGGATAGAATTCATTCTACAACGCCGCATCAACAACTTTAGATTTTTTTCACAACCACACAAACAAGTTTGCTCTTAATCTCACCGACCACACAGGGTTTTCGCGGTGATTTTCGAAAAAATGTTTTTTTGTTTCCAATAGTTATGTGACCTGCTAAGAATTAAACAAAGGAGATTTTCCTTTGCGCATGCCCGGCACCACCACCTGCGCTGGCTGTACTCCCAACTTTACTGTTTGAATCACAGCTGGAAAGCACGTTTCTTTTGAAAGCACGTTTTCGCTGTTTTTTTATTTTCAGTTAACCATTAACGAGGAATCGCTCCGTTTCTTTTGAACGAATCTGGTGACTCTTTCGTCTTTCCCAGCTCAGAATGTTTCGTTTTTCCACACACCTAGCTGCAACGAATATACAAACATCAAATGAACATACAATCGACAATAGCCATCGCGGAAATACATTTCCTATTGTCTTTTCTTTCCTCCGATAGAACAAAATCTCAAGTGTATGACGTTACCAACGAGGGAGTTCCGTTGTAATTCACATGAAAATTAATTTTTGGTGGCACAGCGTTAAAAGATATTGAGATGAATTTATATTGCGTAACAATTATTCCTGTCAGAGCTTTTCTGCTATTCTCTCCAAGAAGTACTTACCTTCTTTTTTAAAAAAAAAAGAGAAAAAAGTAAAAAAACAAAACAAAACAAAAAAACACGGTTTTCAGAATAAAAAAAAATGACAATGATAAAAAAAACAATTTAGGATTTGAACAGAACTGTGTTTTAGATTTTTGACTGCTCAATAAAGTATGGAATTTGAATTTCTCAAGTACAAACACTTTTAACGAATTCATTATATTAAACTTGACAAGTACAGACTGTTCATTTAGCAAAGGAAATATTGTAATTATTCATTCTTATAAGAAAAACAACGCATTCTGCGCGAGCGAGTTTATATATCCCAATGGTTTTACCCAAGGTGTTTTATATAATTGTTCATTTTCTAATTTTTGATAATGCACTTGTCCTCTCAATAACAATTTTCCATAATTCCTACATTATTGTTGTGGAAGATGAAAAAAACAACCATTCTTTTTTAAAGAAATAAAACTAGAGCAAAAATACAATTATATTCATTCATTTTATGCCATAAATGTTGTGTTTGAAATATAAAAATACGAAAACAAATTAGCGCTGCCTTCTTGATGAAAACCTTTCATACGTAACTATTAATCACTATATCGAAGAGATTAAACATTTCTGTCAACGCGCATAAGAAAAATAAAGGTTTTTTATTTTTTCATGCGTAAATATATTGAGCGGGAATAAATTGTCGAGAAAAATTTAACGGTCGAATCGGGAATTTGAAAGGAGTACCATTTCCAACACATGAGCTGTCACGCGGCAGACGTATGACAGCTTTTAATCAAGCTTCTTTAGTGATTGCAAAAGCCTTTAAAATAAAAACTAGATATGCTATTCTGCATTGGATGTTTGTTTTCTTTGAAATTCATTCTAGAAATAACCGGAAAATTGATTTTTTTTTCTTTCTTTTCATTTGGTGTTTCTTTCCGTTATAGCTTCAAAATTTTCAAACAATTTCATATTTGAAGAATGCGTTCAATATTATGTATTATAAATTACCCAATCGGTAGACAAGAATACATCGCTACCAGGGGCGTGATGATTCGAAACAAAAGTTGGCGGATGTTTAACACAAAACAGTTCGATTTTTCCTGTTTTTTGTTACGAAACTCACCGTTTCATTTGATTTTCTTATATCATTTGCATAACAGTTACAGAAATTTATCTGCAGATGCGAGGTAAAGTTGATTCCAAGACAAAATTGATATGAAAATAAACTTAATACGTTTAATTTCACGATCGCTGCGCAAATATCAGGTCCTTTTTGATATTAACAATTTTAAAACTTCGCCTCTAATCGAGGGCAAGCCTGAAGCCTACTTTCCATGTGATCTATAACGGTCCGCGGCGGTCTAAAACCAGTCTGCGTCATGTCCCCGACGTATTGAAACACTAAAACGTTGACTATTACGGTCTACGACACATGATCTGAATGACTGGAAGAGTTGAACTTGATTCTATGGCGTACAAATTGGGTCAAAATTCAAAGAATTCAATTTTATATGACATATGCTAAATACAAATTGGGTCAAAATTCAAAGTTTTCAATTTTATATGACATATGCTAATTAACTTTAAAGTGTGTGTTCGCTGTTGTAGTTTTCAAATTTGTCCTTCAACATTCTGACATTCAACTTTTTCACATGCACCTTGCTACTTTTTCTTGTTCGACTTGTATTTTTTCAAGTGGTGTTTTTTCTCTATTTGACTTTCAAATTTGTGTTCGCTGTTGTAGTTTTTAAATTTGACCTTCAACATTCTGACATTCAACATTCAACCTTTTCACATGCACCTTGCTACTTTTTTCTGTTTTGACTTGTATTTTTTTCAATTAACTGATGTTTTTTTTATTTGACTTTCAAGTTTGTGTTCACTATTGTAGTTTTCAAATTTGACATCCAAAATTTTGACATTCAACATGCGACATTTACGGTGTTCTAGTTATAACGTCTCGTATAAAATGTTTTACCTCTTCTGTTTCATAAAAAACGCGTTAGAGTTTGACTTTCAACTTTGCGGAGTTAGACTAAAAAAACAGGTTTAGTTACAATCACTGAGAGTCATGTGGTAGAGAGAAGCTGAGAGCAGAGGTTAGAACAGAGGTTACAATGTTAATGAAACCGCCAAGAGGATTAAAATTCGCAACATCACACAACTGATTTACAAGTAGGTTAGTTCTACACCGTAGTGACAAGAATTTTTAAACTGACGTTTAGGACTGTAGTCCTCTATCGGAGTGAATGCCAATTAAAATTTTAACAAGCATGAACTGGATTCTTTAATGTCCGCAGCTGCGTTTGTCACCATAGAAAGAATGGAAACGTTGGACTCAAGCGCCACTTGGCTTGCAAAAGAATTATACCTTTTTGCAGTCAACTCCATCGCATGATGAAAACCCGCGGGCTGCAGCGGAATTGTAGTACAAACCGCGAGGCAATTGGACAATTATGTTTATTAGTTTTACCACATAGTTGTAAAAACATTTACAGAAATCATTTTCCCAAATAGTAGTAACCATAAAAAAAATAAGCCCTAAATAACAAACGCTCTGATTGGCTATAGTTCCGTTTTAAAAAAATTAAATAATACGTTAAAGGAGAACTGAACCCTAAAATTAACTTTTCCTTGTTTGAAAATTTAGGCATAGTAGAACAATCATATGAAGTTTTTATTAGCTGTTAGCCGAGCAGTTCAGAAAAATGTAATGTTTTGCAACGAATAAACAAAATTTGATCGGTGGCTCAATATGTGATGTCAGCGGTTGTTTATGACGTGGGTTACGATATTAGGGTGATTAAAACGAGGAAAAAACATGGTTACTGTGCGGCTTTTGGCTGGTATTAAAGAAAAAAAACTTCGCAAGACCTAGATTGCCCAAAACATATCAAGATTTCAAAGCGAACTGCCGTATTTATGCTCTGAATATCGTAACCTACGTCAAACCGCTGACAAGCTCATTTGCGACCACAGTATCAAGCATTTTCTTGAGAGTTGTCTTCTTTTCTATATCAAATTTTTAAATGTTATTCGACTAATATGAAAAATAAAAACTTCACAGAGGTAATCTACTACACAAATAGATTAAATCGAAAATAGTTTAGATTTAGCATTCAGTTCTCCTTTCAAGAATTCTTTTATCCAAACACTCAAAATCTCTTGATTTGGGAATTAAACTATATTGGAATGGCCAACAAAATTAAATAAGCGACACATAAAGTCTAGTTATTAAAATGGTTCTATGACGAAAATTGCATCTTCCCTATCGAAGCCATTTTAAACATAAACAAGTAGTTTGTATGAGAAGAAAAATGTTATTTAGTATTTTCAAATATCTCTTTTCGTTCCAGAGACATTCAAGTTTTTAAAGTATGCAACAAATTAGCCCAGTGATGACATCATGCACTCAACTAATATAAATTCTGATCAGATATGATAAAAGAAGATATCTCAGCCATATTGTATCAGAAATGTTTTATTCTTTGCTGTACGATTCTAGTATATGTGCCTTACAGCATGAGCTTAACAGTTTTGTTACCATGGCAACATAATGGGATCCAGACCTCCCAATATTAAAGGCATTTCTGGCCACCTTTGACATTTCATTTTGATATTTACAAATGGTGCCTCATATGCATGATTCAGCAAGCATACAACTATGTTAGCTCAGGTTCGTTGCCTCATTTCATGTTTTGCGAGCTGAAAATCACTAACATATTGAAATCAAGTGGGTCGGGGACTGAAAAAAAGAGTGAGTTGCCATGGGAACATAATTTTTTATAGCCGTAGGTGTGTTTTCTGTAGAACTATTAGTTTAACAAGATTAAGTGGTCTGTGATGCAAATTTGGCCGAGATATTTTTATTTACATACTTGATATAAAATTGTGTTCAGAGTATGAATTCATCTAGGCGTCTCATTTGCATATTTTACATATTTTTCAAACTTAAATATCTTCAGTTATAATAAATCTATGTGATCGTGAAGTTATTTCAAATCTTGACACTTGTTTAAAATAAAATACTATTTAACAAGAGCCAAGAGAAATCATGCCGAAATTATTACAAATAAACAAAACCGAAAATATATCCAAATTCCAAAACAATTTTTTTTAAAAAAATATTTTTTCCCAATTAAGAACATGGTGAAATTTGAAAGCAAGAAAAAATACAAAAGCTTTACTTACGCCAACAATTTTGGATTAAATTTAGTAATGCACGCATTGTTTTCTAAAATTGTCTGTGTGGTGTAAAAAAATTGTTCTTCGCTTTGTGTTGTAATAAGGTATATCCCACCTCCTCTGCCTGATTATGAGCAATGTATTCAGACACCACCTCTACGGCGCCCAGCTTTCCTCTGCTCTTCACACCTAACTCCATCCTAAACAAGCACACAGGCCCCCTGTAAAGGAAAACATTAAAAAAAACACTGAGACAAACAGTCAATGATAAATGTCGTTTATACCTTGGTGATAAATTAGAACTCAAAAAATATGTAAATTTTGGAGTACATTAAAATTCAACGCCGATCTTACCAACTACTTGAAATACGAATTAACAAGAGCTCCCCATTGGATAGAAATGTAACCACCTCTAAATTGAAGAGCTTGGAGAGAGTACAGGGTCGTAGCAAGCCTTGAAAAACTGGGGGAGAGGGGGGTTACAACAAAGCATCAGAACCACGAGTCTTCTAGGGGAGGCCGGAGGGCATGCAATTATTTACAATTAAAACGAACGTAATGTAAAAACAACATTGTTACCGTAACAGTGTTACCGTAAAATCAGATGTCGCGTTCGACCAACCACTCAGAGGCCAGTATTCAATCACGTGACAGAAGTCGAAAAATATATGCTTTGTTTGGCAGCCATGATGCCTGATGCCATGTATTTTGTATTTGGATGTGCAATATATGGATTGATGCAGGTGCTTTGTATCCGTTTCTTAACAAAAGTTTGGGAATTGTGAACTTTTAGTTGCTTATAAGTAGTTTGTTTTATAATTATCTCGCTTCTTGTGTTTTTATTTTATTTTATACAGTTAAATCAACACCGCAACAGGGTCTGACATATATAATTATTAAGCCACAGTCTTTTCGAGTAAATTTAAATTAAGGTAACATTTTCATATCGTAGCATTCTCGAGTTTTCCCCTCATAACGTTCATATTGTGTTTGCATTTACTCACGTCTGTCGGACAAAGTTGATGCCCTAGAATCAAGCTACAAGGCTTACCACACGTATGCGTCGCGTACTTATCTTTTTATAGCAGCCGAAAGCAGCACAGTAACCATGTATAACATATTGAGCAGGTAATCAAATCCGTCCATTTGTTACAAAACCTCAAATACAGCTTAAAAAAGACATTAGCAATAACAACTCATAATCTTTATTCCTAAGCGGAACAAATTACAAATACGACACCGCCTGCAAATAGCGAAGCTAGTCAGGCCAGGCGGTGAGTGGACGCATCATTAGAAAATTTACAGTTAAATGCAAAAACAAAAATGGAAAGGAAATTGGTCATATAGTAAATATATAAACGCAAAAAAGGAAGAGTAAAATACATAATTGCGCAATTATTTATAGGTCTTTTTGCTTTTTAAATTCTGATATAATTCAGTTTAGGTCTGCATAACTATCCTGAGTTTTAAGTATATCAAGTAAAATTGTGTGAACTTCAAATAGTTGTTCTACTATGCTCTAATGCTTGAACGATAAACAGTCAATTTTACCTTTCAAATAGTAACAACAGGTTGTCATGGCATCCGATGGTGCTATCTGCCACATTTCCAATGGCCGCCTCACACGACCAACTTAGAGAACGGAGAGTAACCGCTGACCTGTTGATGATGCGCAAAATCAGGAAGAAGCTTATGAATAAAAATATAATTTAGCAGGAACAGCTGTCCATCGCTGCTACCATTTAGACTCACTTTTATAATTTACGATAGATTAAAGGGTGGATGGGAGAGCTGATATCAATATCAAATCTGGAATGTAATGTAAAAAAACACTTTTAGGTGGCGTACGAACTCTGCAAATTGCTTATTACAAATATGGCAGCAAGGAACAACTGCGCAATTAGCCCAGCTTCCAAACAGACTTATTGGCATACTTACTGAAAATGTTTGTTGAGATCAAGAACAAGTTGAGGTGATGGGTTCTCTGCGAGAAGCTGCACTGCCATTGGTGCCAAAGCCATATCAAAAAACTAGAATACAATGAAACCACACATAAATGCAGTGACCATTATACACAATTTAAGTAAGTTGAAATAATTCGAAAAATTAACATTTACAGATAACTAAAAACATTTATATAAACACAAAATAGGTAGTGGAAAAAACTTTCTACAAAATAACAAAACAAACCAACAAAAGAAATAAGCATCATCTTCTTCATATTAATATCACATATCTTATCAAACCATGTCCACCCATTGATATGTGCCCACACAGTCTCAAATTAACTAGGTTGAATTCCCCGCCTCTAGTTCTTGCCTGATGACCTCCTGTAAGCAGGTATGAGGGCATGGCGGTGGAGAAGAAACGCCCTAACTGCCAAGTTGGAGAACTTACAAGTATTTATGTATTAGAATGTCTTGGATGAAGACAGAGAAAATAGCAATGCAGGGTGTGTGTCAGAAATTGGAAAACCAAAAGTGGAGTCCATAGCAAGTCAGTCTGATTATTCTCTCAAGTGGGTGTTGTAACAAGCCTTACGTTCCTCATAGGAGAATTAGGCTTACGCAGAACATTTCGAATGATTGGGCTGCCATCTTAAAACCTGACAAGCTGCAAAGGAAGATCCTTTCTCAGACCAAAATAACATGAAAGCCTCCAGGACATGACAAACCTTGCACGGATAATCGTTGTTTCCACTTGCTCATTCAAAACATGGTAAAAAAGAACGCAGCCAATAAAAGATATTATTTCAGAAACTATGCAAAAACTACGCACCTGGACTTTTCCCCTGGAACTACAAACCACCACAACAGTATCTGCAGGATGCCACTGAATCTGACTAGGAATCTAGGCAATATGTTGATACAGTGTTATCAATCGATCATCACGGTACTAATGTATGCAATTTATTGTAGCTAAACTTATAAATTAAAAGTTTTAGTTGGACACTGTAGAAAGGAGATGGATCACTGACGTTTTGGAAGTTCATCCTCCATCGAATCTAAAATAATTAATACAGGCTGAGTGATCATGACCCAAATACATAAATTTCTAATGAATGATAGGGCGTCTTACATATTTAAGCACCTTCAAGCTTTGGAGAGCTGCAGAAAGGCCTCTGCTCCTAAAGGTTTGGCGCGATCATCAATAAAGATGAAGATATCTGTCGATTTTTCAGCTCCTCTTAATATGCAATCACTTTAATTGCACACAAAAGATAGTTTTTGTAACATCTCATCTTACCACAATACAACCATTCACAAAAATGGTGCTAAATGAGATGTTTGAAAATAACTGGGAATTTGAAGTAAATAATAAAACTTGGAATCTACAAAAGGACATTAAAATTGATAGTAACCTCTCAACAGCGAAATGATGACGATGATGATACTGTTGTAATGGTGATGATAACAAATGACAGAGATGAAGACAAAAAGATAATGAAGGCGGTGATTATTGTTATTTAATATATAATGATGATGATCATAATGGTGATCACTGTCATTAGTACCAACCAATATCCATTTTCGCACACTCTGATTGGCTCTCGCATTATGTTGGTAACAACTAAAACAACTATCTGCTTCAAGGTTGATGCCTAGTATTACATAATTTATATATATACCTCGATACCAAACATCTCGGTATATATCCACCACTATTCATTCCCCCTTTAGGGGATAGTTGTTAACTATTACACTTACAGTGATAATGATAGTAATGATGATGATGGTGATATGGTGATGATATGGTGCGTGATGAGAATGATAACATAATGAATTCTTGACGTCCTG
>JAOBAY020021602.1:0-14678 GCA_025331085.2 Zoanthus sociatus | reverse complement strand
TCTTGGCACTCTTCTGATTGTGTAAGATGTTTGAAAACGTGAGACGACCGTACCTGTCTCTAAGATGCTCATGAACGCGTGTGGCGAAATGCCGACGGGTTTCCCGGACATAGCAAGAATTACATCTTGCACATGTATATTTATGTACGACCAGCGATCGGAGCAGGGTCTTTCACTGAGGTTAACTTGCTACTGATCTTGTAGGTGCTGTAAACTATAGTCTGATTTTTATGTCTTTACAAATTTCCTTGCCAAATTGTTCACTCTGTTTTGTGCTATGCTAGAAAAATTTCCTATAAATAGTTTGAGATATTTAGTCTCAAGTCCATCTGAACTCTCCTGTTGTTTTTTTCCCTTAACGGTCTTACTAACGTAGCTCTTAATTTGTCTCTCAATTTCCCGTGTTCTACTTAAATATTCTTTGATTGTTTTCACATCATGATGGAAACCTACCCACGTGTTGTTAATTCTAAAGGTGCGACCTTAGGGTCTTTACTAAACCGGTCTTACATATTTTGTCAGTGAAAAACTCGAGAAATTAGTAAACAATCCCACGAACGTTTTCTTGCAAAGACTGTTGTTTTAGTGAGATTATCGTTAGAATTATCTATGCAAACATCAAGAAAGGGAAGAGTGTTGTTTACTTCCTTCTCCATATAGTGAAACTTATACAAGGGTGTTTATCTTTGATATAACGGCCACACTCTGAAGAAGAGGCG
Source organism: Zoanthus sociatus (assembly GCA_025331085.2). Lineage (NCBI taxonomy): Eukaryota > Metazoa > Cnidaria > Anthozoa > Zoantharia > Zoanthidae > Zoanthus > Zoanthus sociatus. The sequence goes on along the minus strand of JAOBAY020021602.1, from coordinate 13,959 downwards.
AGGCGCCTCGAAACATGTTACTTATCAATTAAGAATGATAAAACTGTAAAATGTTGTTTTAGCATTCAGATTTATTATACTTGTTCTGCTAAACCGGTAAATTCAAAACTGCATATAGTTTAGTTGCATTTAAGTGCTAGAAACCGTTAACTGTTGTTATTAGACATGTTTTTTTCCTCTGGCAAGCAATTTTGGTCTGTGGCCAATGTTCTTCACACCCAAATGCCCTTTTATTATTTTAGATTTGATTTTTTTTAACATAAATACTCAATAATCTTTTTTAAAACTTTTTTTTAGGATCCAAGACAGCAAAAAATGTTTTCTTTCTTCGAAACAATATTGGAAGAAAGCTTTGAGGATTTCGGTGACGAGGAAATTGCTGCGTTAGAGAAAGAAGTACTCTTCAATAGTGAGGGATCTTATCAGTCTCCAGATTCTAGTACTCTAACGTCCGAAGAGCAACCTGAAGCAACCAACTGGTTTGATAGCCTCAGTGCGGGACCTAATGATAAATTCTGCACGGGACCAAGCATTAAAGGGTCCAGGTATCAAACTGGGGATGGTTTGTCGGATTCGTCAAAGTTTACCGATGGAGAACCGTGTCCCAAACGCTTTTGTAGATAACTGTTCTCAAACCTCTCTCCTTCATGATAACTGATTGCGGTTATTTTCACTGCTGCCAGTAATTTCACTTACATGGTTATGATACATATCTTGTATAAGTGTAGATTGATTATGTAAAGTCTATTTAGATATTTTCCAAAAACTACAAAGGAAAAGTTCGAAACTCAATATATTTTTGTCTTTCAATTTTTCTAAAATAGTTTTCAAATCTTAGATCTAATAAACTTACAAAACTGTTTTTGTGTTGCGTTTATTCTTAATTTTTTATTCTTGATTTCCATATGCATTCCGAGATTTCAGCAATGTCTTTCTTCACTTGATGACTTTGCTAGGTTACCATATGCATTCTGAGATTTCAGCAATGTCTTTCTTCACTTGATGACTTTGCTAGGTTACCATATGCATTCTGAGATTTCAGCAATGTTTTTCTTTATCTGGTGATTTTGTTAGCTTACCATATGCACTTTGAGTTTTTAGCAATGTTTTTCTTCACTGGATGACTTTGTGAGGTTACCATATGCATTCTGAGATTTAATATGTACACTCCGAGTCTTCAGCAATATCTTTTTACACTTGATAACTTTGTTAGGTTATCCAGAGCACTCAGAATCCTCAGCAATGTTTTTCTACATTTGATGATTTTGTAAGGTTACCATGTACACTCTGAGCCTTCAGCAAATTCTTTTGTCATTGAAACTTTTTTAGGCTCTCTTAAAAAGTATAGATTCACCCAATTTTCTGGTTCAAAATGAACAAAAGTCTTGTCCCAGTTCTCAAGGAAAATTCTATTAAAATTCGTTTTCCTCCACCGAAAATTTGATTTGGCTAATCAGAGAGTGAGACCGAGTCGTAACATTACTGTTACAAAGCTTTGCAGTTGCCAGATTTATGTTTTGATGTAAATGTGTAACTCTACCATTCTTGTATTTCTATCTATCCAATCACGGAGAACTGGTTTTTGACGAAAAGTGTGAGAAGCTATAAGAGATCCTTTGGCTTTGGACATTGTTTTAAGAAAGTTTTTGAGTAATACTTCCAGAAACCCCCTTTCGCCCATTCCTTTTTATTTTGCCATTTGTTAAGCACTTTTTGAATCTTTGGACTAAATTGCGTAAACGACGTAAACTGTTTCCCGTCGGCTTTGAGGACAAAGTTTATCATCTTGTTTGGGAGAGCCAGACATGCTGTCAAGCCAGAATTGCGCAAAAATGGCAAGGGGTCACGTGCTTGACAGACTACTGTAAACAATATTATGGTTTACATGGTAGAGATACTCAGATCCAGATGATTGGTTCGATTATTGATCCTGATACCATCAAGGAATACTTTTATACTATCAATACTGAACCTGAATGCCTACACACTGCAAAAAGTAATATTCCATTTGATGCGGAATTTCCCCTGAAATACCTCTTCTTGCATGTTGTCGTACAGAGATCTGCTTAGAAAATCGCTCCTTGTCTTGCCCCTGTAGTGCCTGATGTGTTTAACAGTTCACTGAGAAAACAGAAAGTTCCATCCTCTTGGGAAATGGCAGATTAATTAAGACTTTGGCAAAGGCGTTACCACTTACTAGCAGTAATCAGCTTAGATCTATTTTGGTTTACTGCGGTCATCACGATTATAATTAATGAAAAAGTATGAGGTATCAAGAATATGTAACGATTATTTAACAATTAGACCTCGAGGAAGAATGGACTACGAGTTGATAGTCTATGAGGCCGTAGGCCGAATGAGCTATGTAAACTCTTAATCCATGAGGCCGAGAGGTCTAATTGTTTTAGTATAAACCTACTAATCGGTCAAAAAAGCATGTACAGATTAAATTATCGCTGATATTCTAGCAAAAGAGGGCAAAACAGGGATCATTACTATTTTGATCCGCCATCTTTTCTCCACTAGTAGGCTATCACAAATAGACCTCTAGCAGAGCAGCCAATCAGAGTGCAGGATGCGTGTTACACCGTTCGTAGGTTCAACACTAATCGTGTCGGGCTACCTGTGATCAATTTGGCCGAGTAGGTTTAGGCACGAGTATACAGCCAGTTCAAAACTCGAATTTGGAAGGGCTGGTAGGCTGGCACGTAGTACATCGGTCAGCGGTAACGAAGTTATAACCACTTGCGTAGGACACGGTTTGACAGACCGCGTGCTGTTATGATCCAAGCAAGCCAAACCAAAATCCGTTTGAAAAATCTTAGACAATTAACTTTCAAATTCACCACAAGCGTTATCAATTTAAAAGTAATCACTTAATAAAATTTTATGACATATTATTATTTTGTTTATTTGTACTGAAGTAATTATAGTAAAATATATGCATGAAAACATACCGACTTTAATCATTCTGAAAATTGATTTAAATTTATCGCTTAGGCATATTATTTATATTTGAGCTATGAGAACAAATTTATTTTACACCACCACGTGAGTTTATCGACTTGAAATTGCTTTATAGATTTTCATGACTTTATACTAAATTTTGGTTTTTCGTACTGAATTAATTACAGAAAAATGTATGAAAATATATGGACTTTAATCAGTCTAAAAATTAGTCTACTGCTAGACATGTTATTTACATTTGACTTTGAGTGACTTATGAAATTTTCATGGATTTTTTTTAGAAATATCTACAGTAACATGTATGGAAATCTAATTTAACTCTTTCATTATTATTTATACTCAAAGTCTTAATGATCATACAAGCCTTAAATTACAATTGCAAATTTTGAACATTTAAAAAGCAGTAAAAATTTTAAGGAAGAACAATTGTCAATGCTTATTTCATATTTCTTTTATCTCACTGTCTTGTTATTGGGTAAATCAGATGAAAATAATTCTCGGGTAAATCAGGCGGTAATAATTCTCGGAAATACTACACGGAACTAGCAGTTTTTACAAAAAAGAAAGTGCTGATGCAAAAAGTATCTGAAATAGGGCATTAACAATTTTAATAATTTATACTGCTTTAATATTCGAATTTAAAACTTGTCTGGTCTGGTGGCCGAGAAAACGTTTGTGGAGTTGTTTATTACTAACGTAATATATTTCATCAAAAAAACTTGATTTAACGGATTCGATGAATCTCTAGCAACTCAAGGCCATTTTAAAATAATTTTCAAGGAGTTATTTGAAAATTCCGTTTTTCCCCTACTGTTTAATGTAAATTCTCATAAAAATTTTCATAAACTGTTTTAACAGCACTTCTAGTTTTGAAAGAATCCGTAGTTTCCAATTTATGTTACTGTAAATAAATTTAAATTTTGTGAACATTCTTTTACTGATCAACAATCCCTTTGGTAGATAAATAACATTAAAAGATTTATTAAAGTTCCGATTTTTTTTTTCATGTTAATGGCACTATAAATAGATTTTATTTAATATTTCATAAGTGGTTGAAGTAAATAACATATCTAGCAGTAGTAATTCTAAGCTAATTTTCAGAGTGTTTTTAACAGGTTAAGTATGTTTCCATACATTTAATAATCTATAAAACGAGAAGATATTATGTATTTACTTCAGATTTCAAAACAATTCTTTAACTTTTTGTGAACGCATTTTGATTTAGCGTGCCTGGATCAGCTGTCATTGCAAAGCATCATAATTGATCAGGTAAACTTGACGCTCCATACAGCGTATACTGGGTTTCCTGCGTGCCTGAGACATAAATGAATTTCTTTGACACAGCAGAGAAATGTTGGCTGCACGAGTTTCAATTTACCTTGCGAATTTTATTTTATTCGGTGTTATAAGTTTGCAAAAACTAGAATTTTACTTGAATACAAGAAAGTGCTATACTTAGTGCTATATGTATAATATAGATATTGATTCTAGACGTAAAATGCCAGCAATTGTTTTCATCATGATCAGCGAAAATAGAAGCTTTTTTGTACCTTTCTGAGATAGTTTTTAAAAAACTTTTACATAGTTTTTTGCGTCTTTACTTTTTTTTATAATTACTTGGGATTAATGAGTTGTTAACTCTAGCTATTATTTTTTTGAAACGCTTAACTTTGTTTGCGAGAATTGGGAACTTCAGCTTTGAAAGTCATGCGGTATGATGTGCAATAGTTTTTATTAATTTTGTCAACTCTGCGTTCGACACAAGTTATTTCTGCTCATAATTTTTGTCCTGAGTACAATTATGTTTACCGAATTATTACAATTATTGACATCTAAATGATAGTCAAACTTCATACCCTTCTAATTCAGGCCAACTAGATGAATTGTGTTAAAATTTTTACTTTCGAACCAAAAATAAACCGAATTTGGGAAAAACAAGCACTTTACGTTATAAATTGATTCCGAGAACCAGCACGTATTTTACTGACTATCATTGTGTTTTGTGTCCTGATTAAAATTAAACTAATTTCACAGTATCAAAACTTAGTGCTCAAACGATTCTTTGTTCGTCCATATTCTAGCACAAACTTGATATTTTCTTGACGTTCTGACTTATAGGGTAACTAATTTTTTCTATCCAAAAAAAATATGAAGTTTATATCACATCTCAGCAAATGATAAATATAAAATCGTCCACTCAACTTCCAAGCGTATTTTACTATACATTCCTATTTTATATAACAATAAAAGATAACAAAACAACAAATAATAAAACGAAAAAAAATACAGATTTTGAAATTCACCTTTATTTTTAGAGCCACTTTGTTTCATGAACGAGCTGTAACACTTCCAGGTCTTTCTAAGCAGCAGGTCGAAGGAGAAATTTCATATCTTGTTGATACGAGTATTCTGCTTGCGTTCTAGTGCATATGTTTGACATAAGAGCTCCATATTGCAATGAACCCTAATGGCGGGTTTAATTTTCAACTGAAATTAGGCCTTGACACAAATATCCGGATATTTTTGGAGATATTTAGAAGTTTCCGAGATATTTAGAAAATTTTAGAAAACCTGAGAACCTTTCGAAAATTTTGGGATATTTAGAAAAATGATAGCTTTTTGGCTGCTTTCCAGCTTTTCCTCGCTGTTTTCCTAATCCAGTTCAGCGGTTTTCCACTTAAACATTGTGTCCATATCACTAGCAGCCAATTGTCAAAATGGCAGATACTGGAAACAATGAACCTGAACCTTCTTCAGGCTCCGAGTCTACTCCATCTAATACTACAAATCCTGCAATACCTGAAATTAGTGAAATACGTTAAGAAAGAAAAGCTAGTTTCCCTGCTGGACCGGCTGAGATCGCCTGCGGCAAGTGAGTTTTCAAGAAAAAGAAAGCTTTCAGTCAATTCCTTCAACACGCCTGGAAATCGTCGATTGCAGGCCAATATGTAGAGAAAGGTAAATGAGTATATGAAAGTTTTTGCAAGTCAAAAGAGTGCAAGAGTTTAAATAAGAGGCCTTTATTGTTAGCCGGAATGGTGCATTTTTCTGCCAATCTTGCCGGGAAGAGTTATCCTTAAAGAAACCGAACATAGTGGTGCACCTGTCAAGCAAGAAGTACTTGGCCAAAAAAGTGAAGATGGAAAACGCTACAAGGAAGGAAAGCAATATTGCTAATGCCATAGCTAAGTATGATGAGGCACATCATCCTAGAGACGAGATACTTCCCACTAGGACAAGGGTTTTTTGAGTGAAAGTTGTGCAAGCATTTCTTAAGAGTGGAACATCATTAAATGGAATGAAATATTTCAGAGATCTGTTTGAAGAAGCAGGCTTTTCACTGACATCTTCTACCCACATGAACTAATTGATCCCTTTTGTGCTGGAAGAGGAATATAAATTAATATTCAAGGAAACACTTGGTAAGGAACTTTCTATCATATATGATGGAACAACCGGAGATGGTGAAGCCCTAGCTGTTCTGGCTCGTTTTGTTCAAAACTGGGAGGCGAAAATTAGGCTTGTGAGGTTTCAACTTGTAAAAAATTCAGTTAACGGTGACAAGTTAGCTTGCATTATAATCGAGGTACTCCATCGGAAGCTGAATGTTCCTCAGGGCTGCGTCTCAACAGCAATGAGGAACAGAGCATCAGTCAACACCAAAGCGTTACAAACTGTGTCTGCAAGTGTTGTAGACAAAAATGCTTGATGTTGGATAAATCTCCCTCTTTCTAGACCGGGTGGAACCAAATGCAACATTTCAGTTCTCAAACAGTACATGACGACGTTGACTTGTAATATTTATTACAAGTATGAAGGGGAAAAGAGTATGGAAAGGGTTACCCGGGAAAGCCATGCAACGGTACAATGCAACAAGATGGTGGAGCTAGTGGGAGTGTGCTAAAGTTGTGTTTGAGGAATGGAGGGATATCACTACATTTTCAAAGAGTAACGAAGAATTTGCTGACACATTAAGGCAACGACTTTCCAGATTTTGATGCAGAACGCAGTACAGTTGAGAGTCGAGCGAGCATCTCTTATGGAACTGGAAAAGTTTGTAAAGGCAACCCACACTCTAGAGGGGGATGGTCACTCGATATTTATTGCGCGCCTTTCAAAAGCTTGAAGAGCTCCGAGCTCTTATTCACATGCACAATTTCCCAGTTATCCTAGGTGTAGTTCAAAAATTGCTTCCTCTGAACATTGGCGACTAGTAAAGATAGTACCAGTATGGCCTGAGGGAGTGTGTGATGCCTGCCTTTAAGTATTTTCTGAACGCTTTGGCAAATGACTTGGTATTCTCCCGCACTATAAAAATGTTAAGTGCTACACAGCTTTTGTGTCCACGAGCAGTCAAGATATCTCGATCCACAGTTGCCGAGGTCGAAAAGATCAGAGATTTGCCGTTTTTGAACACAATTATGTAATCCATACACTAACAGATGAGCTTCTCACTTACCTTGTCAAAGCATCGTAGATTAAAGATGCCTTTGATATTTTTTCTGACTCGGTGCGATGGTGGAAAGACGTTTTCCCTAACCTCTCATCATGGTCTTCCGTAGTATAAAAAGTGGTACTTGTACAGTCATCATCTGCAGCAGCACAGAATATTTTTTTACTACTTGCGACCATGTTTGGAGACCAGCAACATGATGCCTTGGAAGACTATGTAGAGGCTGCTCTTACGCTTCGAGTTAACGACCTTTAGTGCCTTGTATGGTATGATTGGTTTATATGATTGTATCAGCTTAACGATTGCTTTATGACTATGGTTGATATTCCTCTAAACACAGAAACTTTGCCTTTGGAAGTTTAAGTATTTTATTGTTTTACCCCAATTTACGGTCACATAGTTCAAGGTCGGTATAGGATGTTTGCCCCTTTTGTTAAGTTTTCAGTCTCAGAGGTTTCTTCAGGTTGCATTTTGTTCTCTTAAAGTAGAGCGGATACTTTATTAATAGGAAAGATTGTTACTGCCATAGTAATCATACACATGATAGACAAACCAACCGTTTGACCCATTTGGGGGAAAACATTAAACTTTGCATCCATATTGTTTTAAATGTTGCTTTATTTCCAGACAATCTCTAACAAACTTTTCAAAATTTTTCTCTTAACAAAAAATTTTGTCCTAAGGGATTCAAAATTGGCTTATTTTTAAAACAAAAAATACGAGATATTTTGATATATTTAATGGAGCCGAAACCAACTGTAGACTTGCATGCAATTTAGGTATCCTGCTAATGAACAGTAACTATTTTGTTATTTAATTTTTTCAGCAGTATTCTTGTTAAGTCTGTTCAGATACATATTAGAGGGTTTGCCGAGATATTTAGAAAAACTTTTGGGATATTTAGACATTTTGAGAATTTTCGGAAATATACTTAGATGATTTTACGTGATATTTTTTTGTGTCAAGGCCTAACTGAAATCCTTGGACTTGTAGCTATAGCGAGTTTGGAGCCAATCACTGTGGCCAATCACTGTGTGAATCTATATTTGGCAAACCTTGCGCAAGAATGCCAATTTCTAATGCCAACCACAGAAAAATCTAACCAAATTTTAGACCGGATTGCCACAGGCAACCCAGTAATAATAAGTCAGCGGCAATGTCTCTAACTCAGTAAATGATTTAGTCGTCGAAGATAACTGATCGACTGCGTAGGTCTTCAGTTGGCATTGTGGAACACGACTTTAAAGTTTTCACATCATTAACTGAACTTCAGACTTATAAAAAGATATTGTCTTCCCCTAGATACGTCGCTAAAACAACGATCAGCTTGACGAATACTTCCACTAACGTTTAATTAAGATTTGACACGATAAATTGTACTAAATGTCTAAGAGCTTGTTAATAGATGTTGTCTCCGTGTTAAAAAAAGTCGATCAACGACTGTCCACGAGTGAACAGCAACGCTTTGGTTACATAACAAAGCAGAAAGAGCCATATAAGCACCTTCCATGCACAAAATTTGATGCATGGATCATACCTTTTCTGCCTTTTCTCATCAATGTCGACAAACGTGCGCGTTTGGCAAAGAAAAGATCATGTGCTTCATAGCTGCTTTAGATATATCAAAAAAGCTGAATGGACAGACACACAAACAATTTTTAGGAAGAAGCTGATTGAACTCGAGTGGTCGAACCAACCATATATGGCAAACGGATCCAAACACTGACTTTTTTTCCCTTATGAAGATTCTGATTGGCTTCGAGTGGTCGAACCAACCATATATGGCAAACGGAAGTAAACACTGATTTATTCTCCAAGAATAGGACCGCTGACGTCGCTTCCGCTCGATCAGCAATAATTCTCGGAAAAAAAGGCCTGGGTAAAAATACTGAAAACCGGCATTTGACCATAAATACCGCTGACCATATATAGCATATGTTAGCCCTTTAAAATTTTGGAGATCCTCTTTTGTTTGTCGCATTGATTTATTGAGATATTTATTCATTTTACGACAGTATTTAATCCATAAATTTATACACAGCATTTCACCTCTGTAAATCTGCATTCTTTCAGGGTGGTAAAGTATGACGCGTATTTAGTTTCAAAATTCAAACCTTCTGTAGAAGGCCTAAATGTAATAAATGTGCCTAAGTGTAATAAAGTCCTAAATGTAATAACCATTTGGTCCTAAATGTAATAAACACCAAAATTTTGTCTTAACTTTATACTAGCGTTGTTTTGATAACAAGAGCAGCTTTTGTCAATTCTTTGACCCACGGACTATTCAGAGCGCAGGATTTGGGTGAAATTATTTAAAAGAACAAATCAAAAACGAAATAACGTTAGACGTCACAATTCACCATTGACTAAGAGTATTACGTATCACGTAATAACTGGAAAGGGTGTAAAGAATAGGAATTTTACTTAAAAGTGACCAGACCAGACCTGCTTAGGCCCTGGTAATGAATACTAAAAGAGGGTATATCTGAAAAGTTCTGCTAACCTCAAGGTATTCTTGGGTTTTACGATAATATAACACAGTGGCAGATGGAGGTCAAATAATATAATGGGATTGAAGCTAGATTCTAATTAGATTCTTTTGTGTAACTAACCACCATGTTTGATGAACTGGAACCTTATGAAATCCAGCAATTACGTTTCATGGCGTAAATGGGTTGATGACGTCAAAATGTACGCGAAAACCAAAAGTGTTATTAGAATTTGAAAATGTGTTTCAAATCATTACCAGACGTCCCTTTGACCCTGAGAAAGAGGTTTTAGGCTTCCTTAAGCCTCAGCAATGAGCGAAATAAGGAGTTCTCTCGAAGGAGCGCCGCACACGAGGGACAGCGATCGTGACTATTTAGATGACGACTTTTGACGTGGATGGCTCGGGGAAGTTGTCGCCATAATAACAAATACTATTTGTTCCTAATTTAAACAGATTCCTAATTGTGATAACATTTGGACCTGTATGTAACAACTTTATATTGATTTTTAATTACCTTCCTAGAATATGGCCTTATTTTCTTCTTTTAGATAACAAATATTTTTGTGTGTGGGCACATAGAAGATGAGGTAATGAAAGTCAAAAGGATATTACTTGTTGTACACATTGAGTATATTTTCTTCTGGAAAAAAAGTGACTAACGATCACGTTTTGAAGAGGATAACGAAAACCTAAAAGAAAAATGATAGAAGAACAATATTACGTCTCGCTGCAGACGTAACTTGGTCGATGTCTCTGTTACTCAATGACGTAATAAATAAAGCGATAGATGGCGTGGTTATTATCAATGAGTTGGTTAAATGAGCGGTCGGTCTATCGTCGATGACGTCAGTATAGTGTTATTACATTTTCATATGAGGTCATCCACATCTAATAACGTAACGAAATAGTCTGTCCAGTACCATGAGGTCTGCAACGCCCTTTTTAACACTGATCGCCAGGGCTGAAATCCGCTTCGTGGGCTTGGGGAGGTTTGGGACCCACAGCTTTTACAATCTTTTTGACGCATGAATGTTAATTGATGAACGTAATTAATGGCGTGGCAGATGGTGGTTAATGCAATGTAATTGCGAAAGAGTAACTGACAACAATAGTTTAACGTTAAGACAAAATTTAGGGTTTGTTACATTTATAACCAAATGTTATTACATTCAGGATCAAATGTTATTACAGTTAAGAATTTGTTACATTTAGGATCAAATATTATTACATTTAGGACCAAATGTTTTTACATTTAGGACCAAATGTTATTACATGTAGGACTCTTGTTGTTACCGAGAAATGATGAATTTGGTCTTCCACGATTTTCACACTGCAACCTGTTGGTGTTTGGAAATTCGTAGAATGTCCGTCTGTTGACTCTAGATCACGAATAATTGTAGCAACTTGCTGAAGTTTTAAGAATTATCTCTTTGTAAGGAACGCTGGATGAATCAGTCGGCGACAAGCGAACACCATGTTCATGCAATACGTCAATAGCTCTGATTTATAACTTAAATAATCAAGGGTTGATGATGATATATGATCGCATCCTACAGCTCTTTTAAGTTCATTTATCAATGACGATATTTATACGAACCGCAAGATGGTTTCTAACTGTCAATTCGGCCATCGATCTTATATCATCTTTGAAAAGCAAATAATAGTAGAATAATTATAATAATTTAAAAATTGCGACGCTGTAAGCTTTATAAAGGGAAAGGCGTGGGTGGGGCTACATATGGCGCTCTTGATGGATAGGAGAAAGCCCAGTTGCGGGAGTTTGAAAAAAAAATTATCAGACTTGAAAACCCGATGCTCGAAGCGAAGATTTCTAAAATCTTCACGAAGATTTGCCAGTTCAAAATGAATTTTGAAGATTTGAAATGAAAATTGGCAGTACGAAATGAACCTTTGAGACTTAGAAACAAACATTTGCAAGTTTGAAATAAAGGTCTGCAAATTCGAAATGATGCCAAATATGAAGTAAAATTTTCTAAATTCGAAATGACGGTTTTCAAATTCGAAATGAATGTTTGGGGATTCAAAATGATGATTTTCAAGTTTTATGTGAAGGTTTGCAAGTTTGAAATTAAGGTTTGGAAGTTCGAAATGAAGTTTGCAAATTTGAAATGAAGGTTTGAATTTTGACACTAAATACGCGCCATAGTAAAGGGGGTTCCGCGATAACGAATCACGAAACAATTTTGTACAGTATAATAACGTATCACAACCTAAATTTAAGCCTCATAACGGATCACGAAACTAATCAGGCATCATAACGAAATAAGCATAGTTAAAGCAGATAATGATTTTGATAAGAAGTGAGTTTTACTTTGTTTTCTAACGATACCTGCACTTGTGTTTTTTTTTGTTTTTTTTTGTTGTTTTTTTTTCATTTTTTAAAAACCAACTGGTAGGAAATATTTCACAGTGTAATGATGTAGGAAGAACTACTTAACTTGTATTCAGAACACTCGTTATTTAACTAGTAAGCGATACAAAAACAATCACTTTAAATGATTAATATTCTTGTTATCTTTGTAATTGTTGCTCGAAATATAGAATTTAATGCTATACCAAGAACATTTCACAGAGAATATACTCCCACCTTCTCTTAGGGATTTGTATGCAATGCAGAATGTGGTTACAGCTCGTCCATTCCCAATGTTTATTACGAAAGTAATTGCAAAAGAAGAGTCACCCCCTTTCAAGATCATATTTTTACAGCGCTTGTACTTCTTGGTTAATTCTAATGACTCCTTTTCCCGGTTTTATTTTATCATATAAACGATTGTCCTCTTCTTTGGCCGTGTTCTTTTTTTCCCCTTGAAACTGCTGAAAATACACATGGCTCAGCCTCGGTATTTGAGCCCTGAGTGGACTCCACAAGTTGCTAATGAAGCTGGAGTACGGGCGACGCGGACACCCGGAATGTCAACTTCTAAACTACATTTACTGTAAAAAAAAAAGAAAAAGAAATTAAGCATAAAACAGTACATGCCAAAAACAAAGACAACATTCCCTGAAAGCAGTGGAAGTATCCTTTAGATACAAATTAAAACATTTTTATGTTACATAAGTTGTAACTTTTTTTTGTCTGGTTCTTCAAGGATTTTTTGTAGTGCGTGCTCCCATGACTCCTGGGTTCTCTGCTAATACTTTCCATCTACCAACAGACTTGCTCGCTCGCGCGAAGATGTTTGGGTCCTCACCAAGGCCCTTCTCGATTGATAATTGTTTAACGTCGGTGTGCGACAGGAGATGCTTTTTAAAGTTATTAAATAACTTGCAGGCGCGTACGCAGGGGGGGGTGCACTGGGTGCACGTGCACGCCCCACCTGATAAAAAGGTCCGCTCAGTCAGATCAGATACGGCAAGATAAGAACAATCAAAAAGGGATAAAATAAAAGAAAGAAAGTGGACAGCCGTTCAGGTCGGGGCTTCAAATTATATAGTAGATATTTTTCGACTTTTTTATGTTTTCTCATCCAAATTGTTGTTTTAAAAAAACCTCACGAACATAAGTAGAAAATAGTTGAATGATTTCACACATCAGATATCAGAATTGTTTAGATATCATATTAAAGGATTGATAACCAAAGGTTCGCTCAAGCTTAAAGTGCACCCCATCCCTCAGGAAAAGATGCGTACGCACCTCAAATATGAACATGATAGAAATATATATAAATTGGGAATTAAAAAAAAATAAAAAATTGAACTAAAAAAATTTAAAAAGTTATTAGAGATACGATTAAAATTACAAAGTCTTAAACTACAGAAACGAGATTACATAGAATGAGGGACTCCATCAGTCCATGGCCTTTTAAGTCAATATTACTTGGCACGAATTCAATGTCTTGAGGTCAACTCTCGCAGAGTAAGAGTTAGAAGACCTTTTGCTAGGGTTGCGGAAAATATCTCAAAAGAATTTAGGGAATAATAGGAGCGAAAAACAATTACTAAAAAGATTGGTCAAATTATGGACAGATAAAAAATAATAATTGAGTGCATGAAATTCTGAAAAAAATAAAAGAGGAAAGTCATATTT
>JAOBAY020021540.1:0-14678 GCA_025331085.2 Zoanthus sociatus | reverse complement strand
AATTATTAATTGTTCCCACCAAATGCCTTGTAAAATAATCAGGCGAGGGTATTTTATACTCGAAAAATTCATATCGCACTCACCGCAGCGCGCGGTTCGTGCAATATGATTTTTCTTGTGACTTTTAACGTGGAATACCCTCGTCAGGCAATTAATTTTACTATAGTACACATTGACATAAGAAAATCATGATACCATGAGGGTAACCACTTTTCAGCAAAAGCCTTTTGAGATCCTCGACAGCAGATTGTAATAAACAAAAAAGGTAAAGCAAATACGAAAGCAACGACACTATTAGCGTCCGGAAAGATTGATTTTTTATTTGCGTGGTGTAAATTTATGAATCCCGTTTGGTACAGAGTCCAGTAAAGGTCATGCTTTTGAAAATGTATGTTGACAAACATAAACTAGGTTAAGTCTAAAATGCATGTTTTCAAGATGTTTATCACCGCTGTTTGTGTTATATTTTTTGTTGAAACTGTTCAGACGTACATAAATAAATGTTGGGTCAAGTAAAAAAAATATAGTAGTTACTTGTCCCCGCCCGCCTCATTTTTGGCAGCCGCCTCCTTTTTAGCAGCCGCCTCCTTTTTGATAGCCGCCTCTTTTTTGACAGCCGCCTCTTTTTTGGCAGCCGCCTCCTTTTGGGCAGCCGCCTTCTCTCTTTTTACTGTTTGCTATTTTCATGTAAAACCTTTATATTAAGTCAGTGGTCTATAGAAATAATCCCTCACTTTTATCTTTCCTCTTTCGAATGTTTTCCTGTAAATGAAGTTTTTATATCTTTGCTTGTCACTGTGTCATATGCCATGTCATGTTCGTCAATGACAAACTTACGTGCGAGTCACCGATCGAGCTGCCGTACTATGCCTTTTATGCAGTTTATGAGGACAATATCTGCTCCTAGTGCGACAGCGAAATCAACATCAATAACCAGATATCAATATCCCCTGGTCGCGTTGCTTTCCAACTTGCAGTTATTGCGAGGCAAAAGGAAAAACCCCAAAACGCAAAGTTACGAGACCCTTCGCTCAAAGAGCTGCGAAAGAATAAACTTTAAGAAATCTGCAAATTGTTATCGCACCGCTTATATCATTTAATCAAATTGAAACGAAAATCAGTATAAAATAACATACACACCCCCTTCAAAAATACAGGACATGGTTATCAAGAATATATGATGTCAAAACATAATAAAAAAGGTTGTAGAAAACCAGTTTACAATTTTAGCAACTATATTTCGATTGGCCACACCGATCCTTCAATACTTTTATCCAACACATATAAAAATTAACAAATACCGTCAACTCGGCTTTTCTCTTTTAAAAGAATAATGATCTCTTCTTAAGCCCTAAGCACTGGTTCCAGTTTGCTGATGACGCGACTGTCATCACCAGCCAAGAATCTGAGAACCAACATCTCGATCGCTTCAATATATGGTGTAGATAGGCAGACATAGTGAGAGTTGAAAACTACAGTACATTTGGTATCAAGAAAGCTGTCTCTAAATCAATCCAGTTCTTACCTAAACTAATCATCAACAATACCCCGGCTCCATTAAAATTGGCGAGTCCTGAAAATACGTAGGAAGATACTTTGATTTCGATATGCCAGGCATTTTTAACTCTTAGGTTATTTCGGGCAGCCAGCGCCCCCATCATTGTCTGTACTATTATAATTATAATTTTTTATTTCCTGTATGTTCTGGGGTAAAATAAAGTGTTGTTGTTGTTGTTGTTGTTGTTGAACTGTCCACTATCCTTGATAATTTGATGTCCAAAATGAATCCCTGCATCCAAAGTGATTCTTTATAATCGATATGTCCTCTCTAAATTAACTTGGCATTTCACTGTAGCTGATTTGTCTAGGACACGGATCTGTAAAAATCTTGATTTCTTAGTGTTTAGATATATCCGCAACTGGCTGAAACTTCTTGTGTGCGGTACACTCAGTAATCTTTTTCTCCTTAGTGGAACAAGTACAGACATTCAAAAGATTACCAAATTGTTACATAAACTAAACGTAAATTAAAGTAAAAGGAATAAAAGTATTTTTCTGGCAAGGAAGCTCTAATAAAAACCGTAGGGCTTATTGAAAGAGCTCCCTCCCTAAGCTAAGACTAGTTATGAATAATAAAATACAGCGAAATCATTCTGAAGTTATTAATTACTATAAAAAGCAAGCAAAACAAAACGGACAACAAGCAGCAAAACTGTACTTCGTGTAAAGCTCTAAAATCATCCCCAAATTTAGACATCAACGATTTCTGGTCTTCCACTGAGTTTCCACAAAAATGTTCAATATGATATGATGTCTTTAAAACAACAAAAGATGTGATCAAAGATTTCCATGCTAATTAAGAACATAAACTATGCCAGAATCTGGTCTCCCAAGGTTTCTTCTTCAAACACGTAATAAATGATTCTTTACCCAAGCTAAACAGTATCTGGTAATCTGTGCAGTCTAAATTACCTAAAATTATCTATAACTTTACGATCCGTTATATAAACAACACACTTCCAGCAGGAAAAAACCTTGCTAAATGGAAAATTTCTTCAACAACTGATTTTTCCTTCTGTTTATTTTCTGAAACTCATTTTCATGTGGTAGCTGGCTGTCAAACGTATCTTACTCAGGGTAGATGAACTTGGAGACATGACTTCATCCTTCATCCTTCATCCCTTCAAGTAGTGAAAGGTAATGCTCTATATGCTGACCTTCTAAAATTCAAAAGTTCCTCAATCATAACTGGTAAAAGCCTTCGCCCAGACCTTTTGATAAGCACCTCAGATAACTGTCTTTATGTACTCGAACTATCAGTTGGCTTCGAATCAAACTTAAAACATAATTTATCAAGAAAAAAGAGAAAAATACAAAGAACTAACTAAACTTTTGCACAGCCAGTTTAAGAAAGTTACATTCGTCAACTTATCCATAATGCTCTAGGTGTATTTATGCTATAGTGAATCGTCAGCCTTGCAGAGTTAGGTTTTGATGATAAGGAACAAAAGTATGTTATTCGAAATAATTTTTATGGTGAACAACGCAATTAGGATCACATATTACATATTTTGTAGCAGGAACAAAGATTGGTGCAGTCTTGAATTGATGAGCTATTAAACTTCTAGCATGATGTATAATGATGTATATAACTTTTTATATATATATATATTATTTTTCTTTTACCTCCGTATACTTTACGTTTATCTTATTCAATTCAAATAGCCGATTGTAAATTACCTGTAAGGAGTGAGGGAGTGAGTTTATGATTGTATATTGCATTATTATTATTATTATTATTATTATTATTATTCAAGTGGCTTTTAAAAGATTCCCTAAAACAATATTACTATTAGAAGAACCAGTGCTAAATAAGTTTATTCCTGAATTATTTTTCTTTTTTTGAGTTTTACAAAAATAAAATAGAAACAGCGATGACATACATTACTTACAAACTTTTACTTATTACTTAGAAACGTTTCGTATGCTTCTACAGAAATACAACTTCACTTCTGAAAATGTAGAAGTATACCAAACGTTGAGTAACATATGTTTAATCATGCATTTATATGTTTGTCACCGCTGTTTGTGTGTTATTTCTTGTAAACAGGCATTGTTTCGCTTGCTAAACCGTCATAAAATGGCATAAAAATAAATTTAAATGAAAATGATATTTTTAACGTGTCTCGATATATAGTCTTGTGTTGTCGCCTTCGTATAAAATTAGTTTTCTGTAAAGCTATTACAGTTCAGTCTATCTGATTTACAAACGGTGAAAAAATCTAAAAAAAAAATTTAAGTCCGCGTTTTAAGAGTCTAATCCGCTAAATACATGCCTTTACAGAAGCGACACGACAATCGAATGTCAAACCAAATATACAAGTATCTAACAAACGTCGGCAAAAAGTCATAAAACTCCAATCACGTTGGGAAAAAACTGGGCCAATATCGGCCATTTGACGCCCGCATATATTGGTCGGCGGTGTAAACCATTAGGCTTATTCGGGAAAAAAATGGCGGAGGGTTTTGACACTGTGTATAACACAGTGTTTGGCGCTCTTTTAATCGCGGAAGCAGAGCTCAAACAAAAAAATATAGATGAATCACAAGTGAGAGAAGCTTTCACGGAGATGGTCTCTCTTTCGCGTGAAGTTTGTCGCCGTCATTTCTGCTCAAGCAGACGCGATCGCCATCAGCACATAGTTGGACCTTATTTCCCGATGGTGAAGAAAATTGTTGATCGTTGGTATAAAGCTCTAAATCGCCGTATGAGTTTTAAACCTGGCGTACGGCATCCTTGGCGGATCATAATTAATGAAAGCTTTCCACAAGAGCTTTTCAATGTGATTAGGGAGATAGTGAAACGTACTAGTTATGGAGTTCACGAGGAAGAAGTTGGGGAAAAAATTGTAATGGCGTTTACATCTGAAAGGCGAATAAAAAATCTATTTCGCGATTTGCTAAACCGCCAGCTTGATTCTTTTTTGTGTAAGAAGGGGAAAAAATGAAGAAGGTGGAGGCAATTATTAATGAGGAAAAGCAGTTTTGCATAACGTACAATGCAAAGAAGGAGGAAATTGTTATTGAATGTCACTATGGCGCCTGGAATGAGCACGGATGGCCACAACATGTTTAAGTAAAAGATGCAATATGAGCCTGACTTTAACTTGTTCTTTTTTTCAAGAAAACAAATATTTTATCTTTGAAGTTTTTAGCTTGAGGCTCACTGTTTTAAATCCTTTTGCAGATTGGATGCGAATTTTGCTAGAAATTTCAAAGACAAAATATTATTTTTTTGAAAGAAAAACAAGTTAAAGTCAGGACAAATTTCCTTCCAACTTTCAAACTTGGCCATGGCTCTGATTTTCCATTGTGTTTGCTTAATGAATTATAAGTGTAAAAATAAAATATACAAATAGATAATTATCTGAACAGACAACTAGAATGCTGCTGGCAAAAAACACAACAGTGACTGTTCATCAGCAGGATGCCCAAACTCGTGTCGGCTCCACTCCCTCTGGATGTGACATTAGTTCCTCACAGGCTAGCTGCCAGCAGAACCTGCTGTTCATTCATAAACATGCAAGGTTGCCTAGGCTATATATTCATACACAAACATCAAGACCAATTTAAAATAATTATAATTTTATTTTGTTTAATTGTGTACAAGGTAAATAAATGGCTTTACAGAGCTACAAGTACTAATAACTCTTATATAGTTACCAAGTTTATTGCTACAAGTGAGATTGCATTTATACCATTTGAAACAAAATATTATACATACAATGTGTATGAATGAACAAAAAACACATTGCATACTATTTCACATAGAACTTTGTAAAATTTGGGAAAACATCCCTTAGTATCCAGAGACCTTTCTAGCCTTTGGTATTAATGTAAGCATACACATTTTAAAATGTTCTAAGACAAATATAAATATGATTGTGGATTTAATAAACAATAAATTTTTAATATATTTTGTCATAAGGGTGTTCTCCAAGGCTTTAACTGTATCATTTTGTTTACCCCAAATAAAAATTCACTTTTTCAAAATAATTAAACTGATATTTCATTTTATGCAACTATCACTTACTGTAATGACTGCTTACATATTCATTATACATCAAAAGTTAGTAAAATTAGTAAGACCAGCTACAGTGTTAATTGTAAATAGTTTGTATAGAGGTGGTAAATGAAAATTATGTAGCTAAATACATACTACAATTGAAAAGGCATGTACATGAAATGGTTTTCAAGCTGTTTCCTACATCCAATCTTTATTTTGCTTTTCATAAGCTAATAAAACAGTCATTTTCAAACAACTCAGAAATTTGGAAATTTTTTTATATCAAAATATATTATTTTGTAGATTTAATGTATTTATTTACATTCATCCCAGTAGTACTGCGAAATGCATTCAATTATGGGATCTTTAGGAATGTACTTGACTTAAAAAATTTCTGGAAAAAAATAATTTCAAGCATTTCCCATACTGAAATAATGTATTTATATATTTATATTCTATGTTTATTATATAAAATTATTACTTGTTCTCAGCTGCAACTAAAATTGTTTACTTTACTGTAATTAGCTTATTTTACACTTATGTTACATGTATTTATGACGAGTACTAACAATAAATACTGCTAACCACTGTAAAAAGAGCATTTAATAATAATTAAAAGCTTGCAGAAAATTATTCATTACCTATTGCACTAACTTTCGCTGAAATTAGACTTGAATGAGACTTGAATCTGTACAAATGCTTTAATTAATCCACCAATTATTTATAGTTTATGTATTAATACTTACATTTACAGCTTTATCTGCCAGCCATTCCAATATTTTTTGGCATCATCAGTTATTCTCCCCCCTTTTACACAATCATCAATGATACCTTGGAATTTGTGACTACAAAAAGAGCACTTACTGTCTTCAGTTGATTTTGCCTCTCCACAATAACAAATGTCTGGCTCATGACAGTGCTTTGGAATGTATACATTACTGGCACATTTATATTTGGTGGTATCATGGCCATTTTCTCTTAGCCATATCAAAGAAACAAATTCATGCCTGAACACATGTTGCCATCTGCTTCTATGATGAGAGTGTTGAGCAAACCTTGCCAACACTACATGCTTTGCCTCCCTACCCTCCATGTTATTTACACCAAGCCCAACCCCTAGACCCTTATGAAGTTTCTTAGCATGAACAGGCACAACATGACCAATGGTCCAGCTGGTTGGTTTTGTGGTGAGGAAAAGGGAAGATGCCCTGAAATAATTACCACAATAAATTTCTAAAGCCTGCAACTCTTCATCCTTCAGCTTGTGCCTGTTGAAAAGAGAAACAGAATTTCTCAAGTTAATTCCAGTGTAGGCAAAAACATGTAATTTGAAGGACCTGCGGCTATCATCCTGTGCTGATTGAATAGCAAGTAAAAGTTTCATGAAGTTGTGACAAAAAAGACGAGATTCTTTCCCAGTAAACCTGTACTCAAGATCTTTGTTCTTTGTCCTTCCATCATGCCACCACTTCCTAATCTTCTTTGCCAGACGAGTTGCTTTAATGGTGAACCTAATACAGGAGTAATATCTCCCAATGGGGGAAGTTAATGGAATGTCTTCAATTCTCTCACAGTTTGAAACATCACTTAATGACAAAGCATATTTCATCACAAACAAATGCCAGTGTTGCCATGCATTATTCTTTACATGGAGGGGTTCAACTTTGGCTCTTTCTATAATTTTGCCAACAAGGGGCTCAAATTCCTGTCTAGATTTTTGCTTAGCTATATACTTTGTTACTCCATCACGAAGTTGCTTACCTGTTTTTCCTCCTTTAATTAACTTGCTCTTTTCCTTCTCCACTGAAGCAACCACTTTTAACCTCTCACTGTATTTCCAAGGATGCCACTTGAAGCTGCTCTCATCCCCAAACTTGTACTGCAATTCATTGAGTTCATTCTTGTGGACATTTGCAAATGGAGAGCAATATGTTGACTGAATAGGAAGTTCACCTGCAATGAAAGCTAAATACTTCATGTCATTAGGCAGAAGCTCAAAATAAAATGATACATTCTTCCTTTCACCATTCACTATTACAGTGTATGTGTTTTTCTCAATTGTTTCAATTTGTGATCTCAACATGCATATGTACTTCCTGGCAGCCTTGCAGTCCTCTGAGCAGTTGGCACCAAACAGCAGATAATTCTCTTCTGGACTAGAAATCCTCTTGCCACAGTTCAAAAAGCTCACTAGCCATGACAATGCCTGATCATCTTTACCAAATGGAGCCCCATCCCCTCCAATTGCCACTTTAAAACAACCCTCTTCCTCCCCAAACCATACAAGCTTATCTTTCCTTTGCTTATTTACAAATAAATAAAACTGAGCTAGCCTCAGAAGGAACTGCAGCAGGTCACGGTACTTACCATCAACTTTTTCTTCCTCATCCAGTCCATCACACAAAGTTTCTCTCACATCATACAAGTCACCGATATCAATCTTATTGATTTGTCTTAACAAATTCTGATATGTTAATAATCTTGGCATACAAATATTATACATGAACTTTATATGTTCCTTACCTGATTCATTTTGTTTTTCCTGCATACTAAGTGATGATCTAATTTTTAAATATTTAGCTTTGCTTGCAATGCCACCTCTATACAAAACTTGAACACTTCTTACAAAGTTAACTTCTGACTTCTCAAATGCATTAATATGACTATTAACAAGCTTAGGAATTACTTTCTTAGTTAATTTAGGAGATTTCAAAAACAAGTTATTAAGAACAGGTAATGGAGCTGTAACCAAAACTGAAAACAACCCTTCATATGCTGGAAGCATATTATCAGCTGTTGCTCCATGGATCTCCATAGCACTATCCTTTGTTTCAGCTATCCTTCTGCTTGCAGTTCTTGAAGGGCAGGTCATCTTCCCTTCCTCATTTAATGATGTCGGATAAAGTTGTCTGCTATGTATTAGTTTAGGGGACCTACGGGGGGTTCCTCCACCAGTGGAATTTTTCTAGAAAATAAAAATATGTAAGTGACAGTTCTGTTTCTAAAATATTTATAGTTAAAATCACTTGAAGATAAAATTTTCATTAAAAAGAAACAAATCAATGAAAACAAACTGTTGACAGTATTGTGGGTAAAACTTCCGTATTGGAGCATGCCATTGTTTATTCACACAAGCTAATCTTTACCCAGGTCCTATAACATGAAGTGTTTGCATAAGTAATGTAGGCTCCAATACGGAAACTATCCCACACTTTTTACCTGTCTATTCTCTAATTCAGGAGACTTCAGTGACTCATCAACATTTTTAACCTGCAAGTTTATATCGGAAATGTCAAAACAAGTCATGCATTCTAATCTTGTAAGAATATAAATTCCATAAATGCACATGATAGACAAATTTCAGCAACAACAAGCTTTTATTTGCATTTCAAAATAAAGAATTATAATTAAATGAAAAAATTCTATTTATTTTATTTTGTACAATTATTACAATAGTTCCTGGAAAATTATACATCAAATGATCAATGACATTAAAAAATATAACAACCACATGGCGCACAATTATCATTTGGGTTTAAAATCATCGTATTATTATTTACCTTAGATTGCAGGCGTTTTAGTCGCTTCTTCTTTGTTTGAAGTTCTTTATTACAAGCAAGTGTTTGGTCAATAATATCCCTTTGAGTTTGTTTATAAGCAGCATTGTACTTGTTGACCGGGAAGCGGTATGAATGACCCTTTCTACGAACCATCGCGGGTCAGTGAAACACAGGAGACAGCAGAGAGATCACCCTCAACAGATCTCAGGCACGATCAGATGTTAACAAAAAGTCGTATTCAAACAAACCAAAACCATTAAAGAACAGGAACACAAATAAAAAATCGGCTTCGAACAAGTTCTTCCTTTGACGGTTAACAAGCCATAAGCACTAAAGTTAATCAAATATATGCTCCGTAGAGATACTTATAAAGCTTGAAATACGGATTAAAATTGCTTCGGAATAAAAATTCGCCATTTTGACCAAAATGACCGTAAAAAAATTTTTGAAATTCGAAGGATATTAACCAGAATGCACAGCAAGGCATTTTGTTTTCTGAGTCTCAGGCCCAAAAGAATGTATCTCGCCGGAAGTCATGAATACTAAATAAAAAGGGACAATCACTTGGCCAGAAACGGGGTCACATATTCCCAACGTGTATTTGTGTGATTTGCTCTTGTAGCAACCAGGGCATGGCTCACTGCACCTGAAGAGATGACTTGAATTTGATGTTGGCGTATACATTAAAAAATATCATTCCATATGAGGCATTAACATATTCCTTGCTTGTTGAAAATTGGTCCATCCCTTTGATGCATTCTTCACAATAACATGATAGATGACGTGTTGACAAAAGAACACCTTTATCACCTAATCTTATGTTGTGTATTTTACAGTTCCCCTGTACCCCTGCGAACTGTCGATCTGGTCGATGAGGGGCCTTTTATCGACATAAAAGAACTTTCTTGTTTTTAATTTTGCATTTGAGGAGGGTGGTACCTTAAGCTCTGCTTCTGCAAAATCATAAAGATCCTTTGGATACTGAATCCGGACATTCCTTCTGATGACCTCCATATCTGCCGTATGCTTGATGTTTGTACCTGCCCCATCCTGTGGACCGACCTTTAGCATGTGAAGTTTCCTGAAAAATTCCGAATTGTGTCTTCAAAAAAAGAAGCAGACACCCCCCATGCAATGCGGACTCTTATATTGAGCTGAGCACCCATCAGTCCATTCGTGCAGTACACTTACCTTGTTACCTACTGTGTCAACGTATGATGCAACCAATTTTCTAAAGAAGTGGACAGAGTGATGGTCATGTTAAAGATCATCAGAGATGACAAAAAGGTCCTCAGTTACTACATGAGGATCTTCCGTTTACTCTGCACACCATTTACTTCCTGGACAGCATGGCAGTGAAGAATAGTAACATGGATAGAAGCTTGAGTCTGCACTTAGTAGGTCTGGTCCTGATCTTGACAAGTATAGTTTTCGGAGTAGTCGTGGATGCAAATGGTCTCGTTTTGTGGTAAATGGAGCATCAACTCATTCAACTGCTCCAGCTGCCACCTCGACCGAAATTGATGAGCAGGAAATGAATTCAAAAGTGACATGAAATAATTGAACATTTCATATGGAGGTGTCTCTTTGGAAACGATCTTAAATTTCTTCTTGTCTCGACCCTCAGCATCTTTTCCCATAGAAACGTATTCATATTGCTCCCATCTACAATGAGGCACCCTTTCGCTATCTTCCATTTTTTTCATTTCTGTTTGCTAGAACTTTTCTCCGAAACTGCATACGTGGTGCCAGAAGCATCCTACTTTCCACATGTGCTCTACAACAGCAAAATAAGCGGACTTGTGCTCTCACAGGTACGACAAAGAAAGGTTTGCACTTTTCAAACGTTCTCTGACTGATACAAACCTCTGGGTGTTCTTGCCTGAACTTGATAAAAGCCTCTGTTTGTGTCATACAAAGAATCTGTTTCTCGTGCAAAATATATTCTTTAGGGCCTATCCTTTCACAAACAATATCTTTCTTGTTCCCGGTGGGATGAGAAACTTCAGAGCTGCTCCAAAAGTCAGCATCATTCCGACTTTTTTGTTGTGTAAAAACCCAATTTAAATGCCCTCAATCACAGAATGGCGGTGTTGAATGCTGCTTGAAATTCTGATACAGCTTATGTTTAACTGTCTTGCAACCTCCCCCCTTAAACGGTTTTGCTCAACCTTTTCACCCCAAGCGAAGGACAAGCTAAGCCGAATGGCAGATGTAGTGTCCTTTGAGTGCTTGTATTTGTCGGTATTTAATGCACAAGATATATCTGGAATAACTGCTGAAGCTACCGGTTCTCTTACGTCGTCCTCTTGATTGTTGACCTTGCGCATTTTTTGAAGAGATAAATGAAGTGTTGGATTGTCTAACAATGCTGCTACAACTTCCGTATTTTTGGTAATGCATTTCTTACCATTTCAACTGCCCTCTTTTCATTCTTGTGCTACTTTTATTTTTTGTTTCATTTGTATCTTTGCTGCTGTCATTGCCCTCATTGCGTCCACCAGCAGTTTAGTTTGCATCGCCATATTTCTCCGCCTCCTTTCATTTACATCGGTCTTGGAAGCTTCCCCAAATTTCTGACATTTTGCGTTTTTTTTGCTTTTTTGTTTTCTTTCCATTCTGCAAATTTTTTCTTGGCTGTTTTCTGACTGTGTTTTTACCTGAGGATTCAGAAGTAACATTCCTTTTATTTGATGGTTTATGACTTGAAATGAGTGCTTTGTTTACAAATCTTGAGTCAACGTCCACGTCCCATGAGGCGAAAGCTCAGTAGTTTTTAAAGACCATTATCACTTACCGTGATGCATTGCGGGATAATAAACTAATCGTGGACCACAAAATAACAATTTTTATGTGATATTTTAACTTAAAAATAAATCCTTTTCCATCGTATCATATATCGTTGGTTTTAGGTGTTATTAAAGGGTATTCGAACTTTATAGTAGCTCCTATCGTTATTTTGCCATCTATTTGAAAAATTAGTATATGTATTGTAAAGTTGAGATTTCCTTTTGAAAATGTTTTGGGGTAATGCCGCTGCCAAAACAAAGATAAATGGGTGAAAGTTTAGTTGCAAGAATCGGTCTGCTCTGTCTGGAAAAGCAAGAAAGAGCTCGCTGGAGCAATTGCAAGTTAACACAAACAGTGAGTTTGCTGAGTTTGTTCATCGTGAAACCTCCTCTTCGAGTCCTCATGACGAAAATTCAACCAAAACTAGACCAGTTTAGGTTGTTAAAACTAGAAAAAAAACTCGGATCAGAATCATCACAAAATTATACAGAGCACAGTTTTTTATATGGATGCAACTATGTTTTATAATAGGAATAACTGTAATAAATTACAACTGAATCAAACTGATATCGAATGAATTCCAGTTGGTTACTGGTAACTTGTAAATGAAATTATATTCTCAAATCTCTTTTTGTTGTGATGCGCAGTTAGCAGCCAAAACATAGTTCTATTTCAAGAAACATAAACCGAATTTCTGACAGCGATTTTATACACTACTTTGAATGCATCCTCGTGCTTGAAGAATATTTTTTAGATATTTCTAGAATTGTCCATTGGAAAACAAAGTAAGAACTGCTTGTCTTTTGTGAATTGTGGAACATCAAAACAAACCAAGTTTATTAACAATTCAACAAATTTTTTGAAAACGGAGCATCACGGGAAGTGACAATGGGTCTTTAACAATTTCGAGTTTGTTGTGTCGCCAGCAAAACAAGTATATTTGTAAACAAAACACTTAAAGTGTTTAACCCTTAATTTTAATAAGTAAGCAGAGTTTACTGCAATGATATGCGCGATACATGACTTAACAAACTTGTAGCAAGAGTTTGAGCAAATTAGAATCTTTGAAATTAACCACATAAAAAAGTAACTACATAATTAAGATGGTATAAGTTCAAATAGAAGAAAAGAAGCTGTACATAATAAAATTTCAGGAGCAAACAGCGAAGCATTAAATAAAATTTGTATAAAATGAAATCGTAAAAGAAACTGTTTTTGATTTTATCAGCATGTCCTAGTTAGGGAGCATATGTCACAATGTTAAGTCCCGTAGGAATTTCTTGAAAAGAACAAGCTAGCTATGTAGAATTGTTAAAGTGTGTATATGGTCAATATTTTTTGTTCAGTTTGTGTATATCTTTAGAATACATAGAAGGATATTCTAAAAAACACATTTTCGCCACACAATTGAGTTTATAAGTTCCCGCACTGGACACGCCCAACGACGATTACCGGGAGTAATTCAGTCTCAGTTGAGAAAAGGCCGTGACGTCACTTTAGGAATCGTATACTCTCCCAGCGAGTTTATTACAATGTCTCATTATATTTCCATACAGAATCGATCATTTTTTGGATTATTTATTCCCCAAGCAGGATATTGGAATTGACTAGGTGATAAATAAGGGTGGGATTTGAAAGCAGATGTTTCAAGAGCCAGATGTTAATAATCTTATTACGTTCGTAGTCGCTTTATCAGTAAGGGAAAGATCTCACTCAAGTTTATGAAGTTTCTTAAAGTAGTGTTTGGCATTCTTGATAAGTCGTTTAAGTCTTGCTTCAGGAATTGTTTAACCATTTATTAGGAAGTTTGTAACAAACATAGACACTTATTTCAAAGTTTAACATTTTTTGGCTTTATAAATGTATCGTTTAAAACAGAAAATTGATCTTTCAGACTTTTTGTCAAGCAGTGGGTCTCGTCATTGCTCACCTCAGCTTTAACTCGGTTTCTGTGTCAAAACAAAAAATAAGATGCATCTTATATAAGACACGAACTGTACCATTTATGCGTAGGTAAAGAAAATCATACCTCAAATCATCTAGGAGTATTATGAAACATGTTAGAAACCTTTTTGGAGCTGGTTCAGTTATTTGGAATAATAAATGATTCGAAATAGTTGAAAATATGGCCTTTCAGGACTGCCAACATGTCTCCAAAAGGCCAGTCAAAGACCTCTATACTGTAATTTTTAACAAATAAGATGTTTTTATTATTGAATATTCCTCGAGTAAACTATAAATGTTTTGTGCTATTGCTTATGCAAGAACCGTAGATTTAGTAATGGGAAATATATCTTTCAGCCATAAAGACTGTGTGTGACCATGCACTAGCAATGGCCCAGGAAAACGTTTTATAGCTAAGTCCCCAATTTTTTCCCAACTGATTTTAAGGACCAAGATCACTTCTAGTATTGATACCATTTTCAGGTGCTGCTGCAGTTAGAAATTATTAATTTCTGGAATATTGTAGTTTTCAATGGTTTCTATTTTCACAAAAATTCCCAAGAAATAATGCCAGTCTTTGCTCATCTAAGCAAAGTTATATAAACAACACATGGTTAATGTGAAAGGGTATTCATAGGAGATAGTGACCATACAGTTTATAATTCCAGGTTTTGTTTGCTGCCAGATGTCTATAAATTGAACGTGTAAAGTCTCACCTTAATAAATTCGTAGTTAAATTACTCTCGTCCTCCCAACTGCACGATGCAAAAGGCCATCCACGCCACTTAATTAGATATTCGAAGTTCTCCAAATTACAA
>JAOBAY020021519.1:0-14679 GCA_025331085.2 Zoanthus sociatus | reverse complement strand
AAGTATTGATGTAAAATAATTGTACAGACAATGGTGCAGATTTGTGCCAAAGTTTTAATCTCTCGGTTAAAAATTGGAGGAGCTATGGCTGGGGGGGCTGGAACCTTAGCAAAGGAAGAATTATGCAAGAAAGTTATGGAAGTTTGAAGAAAAAGCAACAGTGTTGGCAATGGTAAGTATTAGCTTCTTAGGAGGAAATGGTGAGAGTACTATGTGCTTACAGTATGGACCGCAAAGTGGAACATGATTTGTAGAGAACAGCGATTTTACAATAAAACAGTATCGCGGAGTGGGATTGCAAAGCACTGGTGATTTGGTTTTTGGGCTAGGAGACTTTATAGGTAATTTTAGAAGACAAATTAAGGGTATTGAAAGTGTACCTGGGGAAAATGGTATCTTGCGAGAGAAATGCAGAAGGAAGAATGCTAGTTGAGTAGCAATGAAAAAAAGTAGTGATGAAAAAAGATTGTTTATGGATACCACGAGATATCAGAAAAAGGAGAAGAGAATGCAGTGACATTCAGTGCAGGAGGAAAAAAACTGACTGTCTTGAAAGATGACAGAAAGTAACTAAGAGATGCAACCTAAGTTATCCCAGGGGAATTAAGACACGGCCCAATGGTCACAGATGTGGAAAAATGAAACCTAAAGAAGGTCGTAGAAAAGGAACAGATTATATTATGAAGGGTGTGTCAGAAGGGATCAAGGAAACACATGGTGGTTGAACAAGGACGTGAGGAATGCGATAGCAAGAAAGAAGGAAGCATTCAACGAACTCTACAAGAACGTGTCTGAAAAAATAAGGTCGATACAAGAACATGAGAGATTGAACAAAGAAAATGTTTGCAAACTCCATAAAGAGGGAGGCCGAAACGACAATGGAAAATATGCGTGAAAAAACTACGTCTTATAAAAACCTACGTCTACGTGATGGCAATGTGTATTAGGTGAAGGTGATGAAAAAAGAGGGAAAAGATGTATTATTGAAGGTGGAAAATGCATGAAAGGAAGAGATGGAAGGCTGGGTTTCAGCAAAAACTATAGGAGAAAAATATTGCAGAATTAGATGGAGAAATCATGAATGAAGATAATTCATGAGTGGGGCAATATGACAGAAGCTTCAGTGGAAGGACCTATGAAGAGGGTCTTCTTGAGGAAATGGTAAAAACAATAATGAAAATGAAACCAGGAAAGGAAGCAGGACTATGGGAACTAAACATGGAAATGTTTACTACATGTGGTGAAACTGGGATGAAGTTGACGATAGAACTTTACCAATGTGTGTTAAATGGAAGAGGAATGCCAGCTAATTAGAAGATGAGTATACCAATCTTCAAGGGAAAGAGGAACGTGATGAATTGTGAACTTACATAAGAGTGAAGTTACTGGAATATGTCGTGAAGATTGTGGAAAGGGTGACGGAAAGAATTATTATGGGCAATGGCAAAATTGAATGAAATGTAATTTGGGTTTATGCCGGGAAAAAAACAACAGATGCTCTCTTTATATCAAGGATGCAGGAGGAGTGCTGTGACAAGGGGAAGGTATAAACCCTGAACACGTATTTTGTGAATATGGAGAAAGCATTTGATAGAGTACCTAGGAAGGTAATAGAGTGGTCGCTGAGGAAGAAAGGTGTACCAGAGATAATAATATTGTGAGAAGGTGTGATGGCAATGTGTATTAGGTGAACCTGGGCACCTCCATTCACACAATCACACCGGATGAACAATGGAATCATAAAGTCACTGATAGTTCACGCAGTTGAGGAAAAGAGGGTTAAATTTGCAAAGTGGTTCCTGCTGATAACAGATTATTATATGTAGCTGGATCCAGTTTTGGAGCTATCAGCTGTGATCAAAACAAAACCAAGAGTTACATGTACTTCCTCTCAAATGAAAACAGAGAAAGACCAGTGAATAAATTACTGAATAATCAAAGACACTGACATGCAACGAGCAAAGATGGAGATACAACGCTTCTTTATCTCGAATAACATCAAAATCCAATGACAGACACTGGGCAGGTTTGAGTAGCGTAATAACAATGAAAATAAGAAAGTTATTTGCATTGGAACAGTCTTTAACACTTACTGAGGCGTGGTCCATGACAATATGGTGAGGAGGCGAAATCTCTAGGAGGCAATGTAGAGAGTGATAGAAGTGAAATGTGAGAGTGGCCAAAAGCCAACGACACAGTAAGCTTGAGAAGGTTTTACTGTTTTATAAGTGGCACACTTAACTCTCAATTGAGTGAGAGGATGCACTGAACAAAATCTTGTGAAGCCCTCAGAGACAAGCAAAGAAAAGCTTCTGGATGAATGCACAGAGATTAGCCGGTCAGTTGACCTTTTGTGAGTGTTTTCTTCTTTTGTTTGATGCTAAAAAAATTGAAAAAACTGAGTATATTGTAAAAGAAAAACACGTAAATTACAAAGGTTTTAAACATTAATTTTAAAATTTTACCCATCCACACAGTCTCCAGTTCCCCTCTTTCTTGTGCTTAACAACAAAAGCCGCATATTACAGTAAAACTACAAAAACTTTCACTTGTTTAAAACACGTTTAGTTCTCACTACCTGTTGTTTATTTTCCATCTGGTCCTTAGGAATCCTTTCCGTGACCACTTGAACTGCAGGAAACGAGACATATTTCAATATAATGGTAGAAAAATAGGAGAAAATCCATGTCTATCTGTAAAACTGATACTCATTTATCAAACTGCAAAGACAGCTTTGGTTGTCAAGATTCAGGCCCATATAGGTGAATTTTTGTGGGTGTCCGGAAAGGGGGGAGGCAGCAACGAAAGCACAAAGAATCAAAACACCTTGAGTTGATGAAAACATCTTTTGCCTGTGCACTGCTAAATAGCTGCTAAACAGCAAAACAGTGAAACACCTAACAGTAACCATAACCCTAACTCTAACATCCTAACCAGGGTTGTCGCTAAGCGCCGGCGAAATTCGCTGAGAAAGTGGTAATCGCTGGCTGGATTTGGCCGTCCATCACTCGGGAAAGGGCAACAATCCGTTTTTTTAGTCGTTTTTAACCGGCTCAAATGAAGCACCAACCACCAGACAATTTTCTTAGCGACAACCCTGCCTAACCCTAACCCTATCCCTAGGGATAGATAGTAAAGAAAGTTGGGGGCTAGGATAAAGGTTAGGGTTTTTTTAGCAGTCCCCATATTGCCTGCATTTTAATTGCAGTTGGTAAAAGTCACAATGTTCAAAATTAGTAAAAATTGAAGTTTTTTCTTCAAAGAGTTTGCACAACCCTTTATACGGACCTGAGACTGAACCTGAGAACTTCTTGCTGGAGATCTTACTATGCCAACCAAAGTTTTAAAGCAAAACTGTCAAATTTTGGCATTCACAAAAGAGTTTATTTATAATTTTTTATTTTTTGTTAAATGCTAGTTATACATCTCTACACACAAACCTGTGGGAAAAATTCTTGAGGAAACTTCACTTTCTCAATGACAGTCACATCTGACAGAGCTCCTACTTTGATCTAGAAGACATTTTCAACATGAAGCTTAAACCTAGATGCTTTTTACTGGTTATATTTATTATATTAAAACATCATTCTGCACCGGATAAATATTTAAGTGAACAGGTCTACAAACGCAACTTGTAAGAAGAAACCAATTATTTCCCAAAAGCCTCAAAAATGCTCAGTGGCAAAAATGGTTAATAACAAAAATCAAATCTTTTAAAAAGTTCAGTTAACATAACTAAAGAATAAAGAAAGTTGCTTGAAAACTGTACATGTTTTGGAAACTAAAAAGGTTATTCAAAATAATGACAAGTGCTTTTAACAAAAAAGGACTTCAGGTACTCTATCATTACAAGTGTTCTGGAATATTGTGTAAGCAAACACAGGTTGAAAAGTTAATAACAGTATGATAATTTTTGATAAAATATAGCACCCATTTGTGATGCTTCATAATAAACAATAAACTTAAACTTTAATTTATCATTCTAACAACCACATTCAGGGTCAGAAACTACTGTAACTTAAACTTTTCACCAGTACACCGAGTTGTATCCACTCACCCCACTATGAGTAAACTAGGCCATTTTAGACCAGAACTTAACTAAGCCTTTACTAGAATACTTCACTGACAGAAACAAAATAAGTTCTTACAGTATGCAGAATAGAAATAAATTACGCTATTTTGGTACAAGTACTATTAATTTTCTATTACAATTTTAAGTACACGGATTATTGAGACCACTGCAGATTTATCCGTCAATGACCAATGCAGTCTCTTCAATTAATGCTGTTAATTTGCAACTGAAGAAACTGGAATTTAATGGATCAAGCATTTAAAAAATTATTTTCCAGGCTTGAATGGAAAGAAAAAAATAGTTGTGATCAAATGAACTTCAGTTGGTATAATTTCAATTAAGACAGTCGCTATACTGCAAGGCAAGTGAAAGTTGACTTTAAAATATTGCAGCTGTATTTCTTACCTGTTGTTGTGGGATTTTTATGAAAATATTTTCTGAAAATCAAAATGAAAAGAGAAGAGAAACAAAATATTAAAAGAGCATTTTGATAATAGCATTAAGTTTTTGTTTCAAAACTCAAAATATGCAATTATTGACTTTGTGCAATCACTGTTCATTCTTGTACAACTATGTGGTTAAGATATATCTGATTTAATAAAAAAAATTAAAAACTACAAAATAATTAGTTTTAGTTCATTTATTTAACACTTTTTCGGGGAGCATGCCCCTGGACCCCCCTAGAAGGCTCCTGCTTTTGATACTTGGTTGCGCCCCCCAGTTTTTCAAGGCTTATTACGGCCCTGTATTATGTTGTTTTGTTTTAAGATTATGTTTCTTTGATATAACAGTTATATTATCAATATTACTTTTAGTAAACAGTTAATTATGAAAACTAACGATAAAAAACAACGTTTCGTGGTCATCTCGACAACTTCGTCAGGTAAGCTAGCAGAAAAATCTAGTCTAAATATACACTTATATGCAATTATGCAGATATAGAATTAAGTCATAAGTGAAGCTAAAGAGTTGATAACTCTAAACTCTTCATTTTTAAGATTATACCATGTTACTATACATGCACCTCTCGTTTCATTGCTTCAAAAAAATGAGGGCCTATATTTTGAAACTAGGCATTTAAGAATTATTTAAGAATTATATAAGACACAAAATGTCAAAATGGGGGGAAAAAAATAAGGATTCCTATAGAAAGTGTTTATTAAGCAACGAAAATTAGCTGGTGCTGCCAAGTTCAAAACCAAATTCAGTAATCCAAACTGGCCGAAAGAAGTGGCCCTGTTTTATCGGTCGCTTTAAGTTTTTTTGCAATGATCACTCGTTTCCAAAATTGAAGCTTTACAGGTATACAAATAAAATAGGTGACAAATCCTGGCTTGCAGTTTAATTCAGATAGCACGAAGCGTTTTTCCGATTTGCAGCAAATGGCGGAAAACTTTCCCGTCCTTTATGGACGAATCGTTTTATAAACCTCCGACTCTTGTACTGTAAAATTGTTATCTTCGTTTTATCTCCAAAATGAAAACTCAGATGCTACTTCTGAAGTATTTTTTTGTGCTGTTTACAGGAATCTGTTTGCATATATAGCCAGCAAATGCTTTATTAATTTCACATCTTGGTTCAACTCGAAAATATACTCCAGTGCATGTGCTGAATTTCAATCAAGATAAATATTCTAAATGATTCATTTGAACATCTTTTAAAGGTTAATTGGTGTTTGATAATAAACTCTCTCTGTTGAGAACGTCCTATTTTTGGGCCAAGACTGAATGTTTTTAGATTTTTTCGAATTTTAGCCCCATAAGTTCTTATTACGATTTCAATCTTATCAAAAGAGTTTGTTGTACACGTGTTTTGTGTGTACTCTAAGAAGATATGAGTTTCGTTACTTAGTATACAAGCAGATAGAGAAAATAATTAATCCTGCAAATTGTTCTTGTAACATTTCCATGTATTCTACTCTTAAATTGTTCCATGATCGACTATTTGCCAAAATTCATGCTTTTGTGCCGTTATAATGTAACAAAATAAAGTTCTCAGCCATTCTTTCCCGCCATAAGGTGTGCTCTTAGGGTGTTCTTAAGTTAGTTTACCCGCTTTTCAGCCTGACGTTCTCATTGAAAAAGTGTCTGTTCTTTCACAAATGTATAATGCTCTTTCAAGACAACAAAAATGAAGCGAATAAACAAACAATAAATAAATAAATAAATAAATACGTATCATAACGTGTATAGTTAACATGTTACCTAATTCATGGCCAGAATTTTGCGACTTCGCCAAAAGGAAGGGAGAGACTGCAATCTTGCATATTTAAACTCAACTGAAAACAATTACAGTTCAAGAGAGCATGTTGTGGGCAGTTGCACAAAATCTTCCATGCATATACCAATTAACGATACTTTAGTTCAACGTTTTGACCATTATTCGAAAGCTAGCGACTGAAGCCCTTCGGGGAGTCATCAAACCCACGCATGCCGGCAAGCCTGAGGCAAGAAATTTGCATTCTGGTCCAAAGTAACCGAGATATTAAACTGAAGTATTTTCAGCTTTTTGCGCTTTCTTTAATGACTTTTTTTAGTGAAGAAATTTGACAGTTTGTTTTAAAAAGCAATTCAGGTTGTTTTTACTTCGATAGCTGCGAACATTTCAAGCACGCCATAAAAAGTCCATTCACCTCAAACCCGTTAGATGTTTAACTCTTTTATCTTTCTGTTGATTAAATTAACTTTGAAAGTATGTTTTGCTGTTTAATTAGCTTCTTTAAAATGTTTTCTCTTTGAAAATTAAAACGATGCAAGCAAACATAAACATTTAATAGCGGAGTGTGTGAAATATTTTTCTAGAAAATAATCCGCTGGAGGCTTCTAATTATTATTATTAAAACGAGTTAAGAATAAATCAGAAATATGAAAAGTTTTATATGAGTATTTGTTGAACTAATGACATGAGCATTTACTGATTTAGCTTTAGGACTACAACTGTAGCAAAATTATCAAATATGTATTTATAAACTGGGAAATACTAAATTTTTATGGACGTTTTGTCTACGGCCGTTAACTGATGAAGAAAACAAAATTAAAATCTACAGACTACAACAAAAACAGAAAAATAAAACAATTTTACGCTTTTTTGAAATAAGAACAACTTTATAAGAACAATGATGCCCAGATTTGCAAAAAATTAAGAGCAAGCTCAGGCTGAGGCTGAAAAAAAAATGAAAGTGTTTCTAGTTGAAACTTTACTGAATCTTGTAATTTAAGTTCGCGATGTGCACGGTAAAAACACAAAATTACCGTTTCCCATTTATTATTACTATTAGATCTACTGTTGTCCAGATTGATAGGCTAGACTTTAGAATAACCCGACACTTTTTTAGATACTCTATAAACCTGGCACCGTGGTACTACAGTTATACATGTTCTATATTATGGAAATGAGGCATTGAGCCGAAGCACTGTAAGACCTGGAGATTAGAGAATCTTCAACGTGCTTTAATTATTCATGTTTCGTCCACAGCACCGCGGTACCACGGTGCCAGAGATTAGAGTATCTTTGACGTTCTTTAATTATTCATGTTCCTCCAAAGCACCGCGGTAGGTACCACGGTGCCACTGTTTGTATTAACGTGCTTTAACATTGTGTCGGAATGATACGAGTATTCATGAAATATTAAAAGTTCTACGTACGATCAGTTTCAACTGTTGCACATGTTGTACAAGAACGAACAAAGAACAATTTCAAACCGCTCACAGAAATAAGAACAAATTTTAAAAGAACAAATTGAGGATGAAGCAGCCAAGAGATTATAAGAACAATTGAGCCTCGGCAAAATTTACTGGTTCTTATAAAAAAACGTGTCTAATCATCGGTGGAAACCTTTGATTTTGAATCAAGAAGAAGAAGGAAAATTCAAATCCATCTCAGGCGTGCAATTCATTGTAAAATACAAAAATTGAAGCAAGTTTTGAACTATCTATTAATATTTATAAATTGCAATAGTTAAAATGTTCATGTAGAGTATTGTACGTGGTACTTTAAATATCTGCAATGTTTCAAGTGAAGTGCTGCGACTGTGGACTGAGCTTGTTGAGCCTAATTTATTGCGCTGCTCTGTACATAACAATCCTGTTTACTATAAAAAAGATTTGTTATACAAATAATTAAGTTTTACCGGAAACTAAAATAATCCTAAATATGTTCCAAATGAAAGTTATGTGCCAAATGTCCCGGATGTAAGCGCGCGTCCTCAAAAAAAAAATAAAAATCCCGCCATTTGCTTGTTTCTTGTCCCTTCAAAATATGGCGGCTCCTTGGGTTTTCATTCGTGAAGGTTTCACACAACAATGTGGTGAAATTTTCAAAACAAAATAAAAACATTTGTCTGTAGTGACAGAAAACGAGAGCTGGACAATTTACAAGAAAACTTACTGAACATATTCCATTTTAAGGCAGTAAAAAAAGAAAGTAAGAGTTCAAAATAGGAAACTTTTGTAGCCGATATCAAACTTTGGCAAATCAGTTTCATAAGTAATTTTTTCGGCTCTTTGCACGCATTACAAGATGTCCATCAAACAGAGCCCTATAAGTACCGAGCCCACACCTGACTAGAGTAAAAGTTTACAAAAACAATAATGAGCCTGAAACATACGGAAAACTTGAATTGAGTTACGAGAACATTTTCTGCGTATCAACCCCAGTCATTTATTTGATTTATCAACAATGAACTTATTTCAGGGAGACCGTTGCAAATTATTCGAGATGCTATGCCAAGGTCACGCGTTCTAGTAACAATTTCAAGTTGAACATTGTTGAGAAAGCTCTATATACACGGTCTTGACTTTATAAACCCTTCAGAGACATACGAAGTTCAAACTTGGCTTGCTGAAAGAAAAGGTCGTTCTAAGAAGCCCATTAGAAATACTGAGAAGATTTGTTTGCAGATTAGAAAAGTCTTTGCAAGAACGTATAACATTAAAGCATTTGGTGTCGTAAACAAACGTGGCAATCTTCGTTCGTTCATCGTACTCGCTGAGGCTCAAACAGATTAATGGTGCGGGAGACGGGGGAGGGGAGGGAAGGGGCTGAGAGAAGAGGGGAGAGGGGAGAGTAAGTGTAGTGGCAAAGGCTGTGGGAAACTTGGCTGATACGATGCGAGCGTGGAACCGCTTGCCTTAAACGTCA
The DNA here is from genome assembly GCA_025331085.2 of Zoanthus sociatus. Taxonomy (NCBI): domain Eukaryota; kingdom Metazoa; phylum Cnidaria; class Anthozoa; order Zoantharia; family Zoanthidae; genus Zoanthus; species Zoanthus sociatus. The sequence continues at coordinate 5,468 of JAOBAY020021519.1, read as the reverse complement.
CAAGCAAAGTCAACGCTTATCGCAAGTAAAGTGTTTTCGGCCTTCCGCAGGTGATGTTATCCATTTTGCCTCTTACGGATAAAAAGTGTTGGTTCAAATACGAACTCTTGAGAGGCACAGGAAGTGACAAGAACTACAAGGACCTTCAACAACAACACAACTGACAAGAGATAATTATAAGTATATATAACCATTAACAGGGCCGTAGCAAGCCTTTAGATACTAGGGGGCCACAGTTTTTAAAATACCTCAATGTAATTGAAAGTACAGGGTTTTGGGTTCGGAGGACTCACTAGGAAGCTAAAGCAACCACGACAGCGACGGCGACTGCGACTTTTTTTTTCAATCCTCCGAGTGATTATTTTTTTCAACGTTTTGCGTTAGTGTTTTGACATTTTGGGGCAAAAAACCTGGAGGGCACGGCCCCATCCCCCCTGGCCCTACCCCATGCTACGGCCCTGATTAAACTAGCTAAGAAACCAGAAACACCATGCAAGCGTGAGCGGCAGACTATGTCAAAAGCACGAGTCACCGAGAGCAAACTTTGCACACCGTTACAGGGTTCTTCCGTATATACCAGTTTTTCTTTTTTGTTTTCACCCCTACACCAAACATGCAGGAAAAAAATGAAATCCTCTAGTGATACGATGTATTTTTCAGACTAGTAAGATCATATAAGATATCTTCGTTTTATAATATTAGCTTTGTAAACCCTAAAAAAGCGGCAACTGAAATACCTTCAATAGATTACTCTTTTTTAAAATAATAAAAGATAATAAACAAATGACTTTCACTTCGGAAAACATGGACTCTATTTTTTTCCGGCATGATGTAGGTCATTGGAGTTATATAAACTTTTTTGTCTGTTCCTTGAATACTTTTTTTCTTTTATCCCTTAGTCTACACTTGACTATTTGTGACTTGCAGTTATCTTGGCTCATATTGATTTAATAAACTAAGATGAACCTACACAAATAACAAATTTAGGTTTTTGTTGTGAATTTGTAATGACTGTACGAAAGTTTAAAATATTCATTTTACTATCATTCTCATATTTTGGCTCCATTTCCAAATATACGACAAATGAACTCAAACATTCCTCAAAAACCAGAAAAATTTCCGACATGCTTTGTAATTGTATCTAAGCACCTATAAAGGCTATAAAGGTTTGCCTCAAGAATGGCTGTATTTATACCCAGGGGACTCGTCAAAGAGTCAGGAGAATCTTAACAAGCGCCTGTAAGGACATCTACGGTAAATTTGTGATCATGGAGCGACGTCATAAACCCCGAAAAGTAACTGGTCGTGAAATTTTGACAAAAAAGTGGCCCGAATCAGATTTGCCAGCGGTACTGCATTTTCATTCAACTTTCACTCGCGCCAAGGCCGACCGACTTTGGTTGTCGTTTGGATGCTTTTTACGAATGTGGACGTCAAAGTCGATTGCCTCATTTCTCGTTTTATACAACACGTCAAAATCGTCTGGGACAACATTGACGTCTCACTCGTAGCACATTTCCAGCTTTCAGCTAATCCTATGTCGTGATGGTGTGAAACGCACCCTCTCCTTTTTTATCAAATTAGAATAGTATTTCTATGCGGTAAAAAAATAAAAGTGGCTTACTTACGATGCAGTTTCCTCGCTCATAAGTCTTTCCCATATATCTTCTTACGTCGCTGATTTTTCGATGGAATTGTATAAAGTTGGGAATGAGAAAATTTTCACCACCTGGCCGAGTTGAATCAGGAAAGGAAATTAAATCAATGACTCAGAAATGACTTAACGTAATAAGAAGCAACATTTACACAAGTAAAATAAAAAGATCCCACCTTGTTTACATGTTAAGTCTTTTCAGACGTTTTTAAAAAATGCAACTTATTTGTCACTCAACAGGGACACTAAATAACTCTCTCAGCATGAACTAGACTTCAAACATAATTTTCATGGAGCTAGTGTGCACAAACTGTAATTTTGTAATTCTCGTTTGGAGCTCAATTTCCGATCAAACGATATTCCAGTGACTCACATAAATCACTAGAACAACATTTACTGACATATTTTAAATATCTAATTTTCAAATTTAAGAATTGTTTGTCTAAATGAGAATTGTGATCTGCACGACTTCAATAAAGCGTGCTAACTGCAGATGTTCATTTGTATAACAAAATTTTATTTAAATGAATTTGTTTACGTCAATTAAAACGTACCCGTAAACCATTAGTGACACAATATAAAATTCCAAAATTAAATGTTGGTAGATATAAAACACTTAAAGTGTGAAAGGGTTTTCACTTAAATGGTGTCGGAGGTTATCCACCAGAGATTCAAAATGATTTATCACCCAAAGTAGTCATTTGTTTGCCTAATTCAGTAATTGAGTCAAGTAACCTTTAAAAATAAAAAAAAAACAACAAACGCGGACTTAGCCGCTTTTCCCTAAAATCTGTTTTGAAATGAGAAACCTTACCAAGGTTCTTTACTCGTTCTTTTTGCTTTATTCTATCCTTTTTTACCTCTAAAGTTTGATAACTAAAATCTTATAGCAAAATATTTTAGATAAGCAATTGTTAACGCGTTTAAAATTTCATTCTGCTCAAGTGTTGCAAATTACTTTGTCAATAGTCAGTCTAGCTGCGGTATATGTTTTAAAATCTCCCAGCCCGAGGGCCCCTTTTCAGTCACTCCAAATGGTTGTTTTTCTTTCATTAAAAATTGTAATAATCCCTTTTTCATCCTGGCCTCAAGCTTGCCATTGACAGAAAACAAAAAAAATACTGCGATGACAAGAATTAACATTAAAGTCGTAAATTTCGTTCCACTGTAACTTCTTTTTCTGATTCATCTTGTTTTTGTTCCTTGTAAATGATATTATTGACCACATAAAGGAAACAGCAATTAGCATACAAACCTGAAAAAAAAAAACATTTCTAATATCACTGTTCCAAGAATAGTCGGTTCAACCGGGTTTAATGAAGCCCCTCGTGTAGAACGTGATCAAAAAATCAGTACGCGGATAAGGATTGCGAGTCATGAAGTTGCAGCTCAGTTTTCGTTTTCATATTCTTTGTTCGAAATATGGTAACCAGTCAAAAAGTAAGCAGCAAAGATAAAACCATACAAAGAAATCAAGCCTTTTTACCAATATACACGCTTTTTTATAAGAACCATGCAGTAAATTTTACCGAGGTTCGATTCTTCTAATTTTTTGGCTGCTTCGATTCAGCCTCAATTTGTTCTTAATTTGTTCTTGTTTCTGTGAGCGGTTTGAAATGATAAGAAATTAAAACAAAAAGACAAGCTAAGGCATTGAAAAGCAATTATGATCGTCTGTATTTTGAGGAGATCTCTGTGCATTTATCTAAGATTACTGACTATGCTGTGCATTTTGTCCTGTTTCGTAGTCCTCGTTGATAGGGTGCGGAACTCATTTATTTTTTTGTAGGCCTACGATTTTACAAGATTGAATAAATTTTCAACTAGAAACATATCAATTCACTTTTTTCAGCCTCAGCCCGAGCTTATTTTTAAATTATTCTTAATTTTCGGCCAATCTGAGCCTAATTGTTCTTATAAAGTTGTTCTTATAAAAAAGTGTGCATTAATCAAACAAAAATAAAGTTATAAAAAAAGACCATTTGTGTTTTATTTTCTTCACGGGTGTTTCAAAATATTTAGCCTGAACGCTAACTTTTATTGTAAATTTCTAAATACAAAATTAATGATTTTAGATAACACATTAGGCGGTCTCATTTGGTGGTGATGTGACATCTTAAACATGCCAAACATATGTTTTGATTCATGTGTAATCTGACACCAACAAACAGAACCAGGAACAAAAGATTGCAAACGAGAAATTACCAGCAATATCCATCCAAATGTTTCACTCTAATGCAGCTCAACTCTGTACGTCGATACTTTTGGTTAGCAGCCGATGGACCAGGTATTGAGAGAATAAAAACTTGTAGGATTTGAGATTTTCCAATCTCAATTTAAATGTTTGAAATTTACAGTCAAAATTTGTCCGAACATAACGAAAGCGCAATTTTGAATAACTACGGGGCGCTTTTGCGTTTTTTGTCGCTGTTAAAAAAACGAATGATGTTATCTGCTTACTGTACCTACTCTTAGACTGGAAATTAGTCGGTAAAACTATTTGCAACTTGCTAACTTGCTGGTATAAAAATGAAAAATAACAGGTTAAAAGATTAGCCATTCGACGGAAGCCAAAGACAAATAACACGTTCTTATTTTGTCTACCAGTAGATGAAAAGAATTTAAGATTTAGTCTCTCTCTTGAATTCTTTTGTGCTGATGATCTAGAAAAAATTTCGGGAAAAATTTCGAAAACAGCGCAATGTACAGTGTAAGGAATCGTTTACGATAAATGCTTTGCATGGTATATACCTGTACATGCATGAGCTCGAACAAATTACGTTATGTGAAATCAGGACTTTCTCTGCAAAATGCGTAGAAGTTCTGTTTATAAGCTGCTCTTTTATTCTTTATTTTAGGAAGTTGTAGGTCAAGCACAACGCTAAAATAACGAAGTCTAAGAACACATACTTGAAATATCTGTCACTAGAAGAGAAGGGACGCTAAGATTAAAATGTCAGTAGCATTACTCACCTGTATAAGCAAATATAGACCCCAGAAAAACAAAGATATAAAAAGGTTTCATTTTCATGAGCTTCTAAATGCAAATCGGACCGTTTGCATGAGATATTAGAAAACACTCCTTCAAACTGGCGTTTGTTTGTTTGTTGCTCAAACTGGCGTTCGTTTGTTGCATGCTCTGTGCGTTGTGTAAGTTGATCCTCCCAGAAGGTGTAGTCATCACGTGTCATTTGACATGATGGACGTCGGGTCTTCACCTGTGTTAGGGAACTGGTTTCGACTTTGGTTGTTTTTAAGGTACTGGATACAACCTGTTGCGGTTTTTTTTCACATTAAAATTGTGTTTTAAAAACATTTTGATTGGCCGCCGCCGCAGAATACAAACCTTTTGACGAAGTTGAGAAGATTGGCTTCCGAACATTCTTTAGACCCTTTCAAACGCATCTAACATGTTAGTCAAACATTATCAAACATTGTTGGACGCCACACGTTTGATCATGACCCGTTTGGACAGCACAAGTAAATATGTTGGATAGTGTTGGACGCGGTGTTGGAAGAAGTTTGACAGTTGCTCAAACTTTTCATCCGCGACATTGTCCAACATTTTTGTTCGCGTGATCAAAACTACGCCACATGTAAAATCTTAACGATTTTAAACAAAACTGAAGAACATTAAATTAGGTCACTTAAAAAAATTCCCGGTTTATCATCAAAATTTTCTCAAAATTTAGTGAGGGAGGGCGCTTTTTTTTTTTTTTTATTATTAGGGTTAATGCTTTGCGGACTGCTGAGTTAGTTCGGGAATAAATCTGCACCACCAATTACCAAACTAAGTTGGACAAAGTGACATTTC
>JAOBAY020021457.1:0-14679 GCA_025331085.2 Zoanthus sociatus | reverse complement strand
GCCGTGCCCCCACGGCCCTTCCGGTTCCTACACCACTGGACTTAGCACAACCTTTATCGTTTTCATGTTTATGTCTTGCTCATTGGCATAAATTTAAACTCGTACAATTAACATTTCTCCAAGTGCTGTATCAAAAAAAAAAACATTTTTCCTTCATGTAAATCACAAGCAACCCAGCATACAAGGATATTCTTTGCCCTTTTTCAAAGAGTGCCTTTTGAATTTGTTTTTAGACATTAAATGATTATTTTCATTTCTGAAATTCTTATGTCAAGGTAATCTTTGTAGCCCGAGTAAACGCCTGTAGGCGTCTAGTCTTATACATAAACCTAAGATACTGTAAGTGCCAGCTTCGTGGGCAACTTGGCTCTTAAAGGATTTAGCTCAGCTGCAACTCAGCTAATTTGGGAATTCTCATGTTAATGTTCTCAATGTGCCAATAAGTGAATGTTGTTATTGTTGGTATTATGTATTATACAAAAAAAATGTTTGTTTACAGTTTTTTCCATTTCCACATGTGTCCCAGTTTCATATATTGGGGTTTTAAAGCCAAACTTCTAAATTTAAAAACAGTTGCCCTGAAAACACGAGAGCCCTTTGTGTTAAATGCTATTCGTACGGTGCAGTGGAAGTTTTTTCTTTTATAGAGAATAGTTCATTAACGTTTTTATTACCCAGCATTTTCACGATTTTCAGGCCATCTATATTCTACTTCATTAGATGACACATAATTTCTAACCAGTCAAAAGATAGATAGAGTTTACACCAACCTGGTGGGTGCGGTTGGAGTCGAGCCTAATTGGGGAGTCTGGTTGACATAGTTGTCATCAATCGTGCCTACCACCTCTATGACCAGGGATCGATTCCTGGGCTTCGCATGTGGGCTGAGATTTGTTTATCTTAATCTGAATCCGGTTTTTCTCCTTTTGCAAATTCGGCTTTCACGCCAAGATCTGAGCTGTTGAGCGATTAAACATTAGCTTCTGGCTAGGAAGAATGGGCAACCACGTCCTTCACAATCGACATTAAAAAATAAAGTATTTATTTAGACGCAGTTGGTAAGATTTTTGCCTTCCAACCACAAGGTTCCAAGTTCAATCCTTGGCTCTGTCAAAATTTGAATATTGGCTCAACCTTTTTTTTGGTAAGCTAACTCAGCTTTCCATCCTTCAGAGGTAGGTAAATGAGTAGAATCCTCTGCTGGGAGTTACCCTGGACTAGATTAGTGTCCCTTCCAGAGAGAGTCAAAGACTCTCATCAACTTAACATTACAGAAACCGAAGATAAGAGCTGGCTCCATGGTCACTGTGCTTGTAAAGGATTTACACTAGCAATCTAAAATTAACCAATCATAATCGATGGTTAATTCTGTGACATCTACATGGGTTAATAACGGAAACTGTATGTAGAGACCCTAAGGTTTCATCACCTGTTCACCTTAGTAAGCCGTCTTTACTTCTAACCTCAAATTTCATTTGCCATTTAAACTTTTATTAATGCTAAGGATCGCTGCTTCATGTTTAGAGAAAATTAAATTTTTAGGGAGTTGAAGGCAAGTTTATTCTACCCAAGAGTCTGAAAGATAAACACAGTTCCAGAACTTTTACCGTCGACAAAACACTTGGTACGTAAATTCTTTATGGGCTAGTGTACTTTTGTGAATATATTTGTATTATGGGAATAACTTACCAATACCTGTTTATAGACACTCTTGTTAAATTTGGTGAAAGTTATGGAAACTGTAGCCATATTATATGTAGTAAAATTCATTGCCAAACTCAGGTATTCCACGTTAAATTTCACGAGAAAAATCATATTGCACGAACCGCGCAGCTACTATGGCCGAACAAAATAGTAATGAGCGCAGTTTTGCTATAATATCACAGGATTTCATCTACAATCTAGTTTAGTTTTTTTTGACCGATTAGTAGGTTTATACTAAAACAATTTGACCTCTCGGCCTCATAGACTACGAGTTTGAATGACCCATTCCACCTACAACCACATGGGCTATTGACTCGTAGTCCATTCGTCCTCGAGGTCTAATTGTTAAATAGTCCGTTAGTAAGGTTGTTTGAAGCTAGTGTTTAGTGACGTTTATAAAAGAGAAAGTTTTTATCAGTAATGTCAAATCTTGATAACAATGCTTAATTCTATATAATTCCACCGGTTGGTACCTTTCTGTAAAAGGTGTAATGGTCTCAACTTGTTGTTATTTACATCAGTCTCAAAACTTATAAGTAGTACAATTCTTAATATTGCAGAAGTTCAATCTGGATCTCCATAGATTCCATTTTTGTGTAATTCACTGATTGAGTATAAGCAATCTTTTTTCAGGGGGTGAATTATTAAAGGGGGCTGTATATTATGCAATTTTAGCATTTTTTTAAAATCCCAATTATGTCCTGCCGTTAACTGAGTTCCAAAAATGATGGTTCAGATTTGTTATTTAAGACTACATTATGTCGTTTATCCTGTTTCCTGTCATTTGTTGCTACGGATGGCATGGATGGGAATGGATTGAATCTTGAAAAATTTTGATGCTACCTCAACAAAAAATACCAAAAAACTTATTATGGATCGCGTTTTTTAAAAACATTTAATCAGATATCAACTTCACATTCACCTCAAAGTTTATCAGGAACAATTTCTGCATAAATAAAACCGCAAAGTTACGATTTCAGTGAAAAATTGACTTAAAACAACAAAATCGTCGTAACATTGTGCCTTTAAACTTTCTCAACCTAATGGCTCTTTGGTTATATCTGATTTCTTTAATCTCAGAGTAGAAAGATGATTCTGTGACTTGGATGGGAACTTAAGCTTAATCAAGTCTCAGTGAGACGACTTGCAGATGCTGCGCACAAGAAGAACTTCTATCAGACCAAAATTAGCATCCTCAAAGTTAGAGTGAGGGTGTTGATGTTATCCCAGATTTCCCTCTGCTTTGCTCAGTGAGAGTGTTAACGTTATCCCAGATCTCCCTCTGCTTTTTTCAGTTCTACTATAAACTAGCATCCTCAAAGTTAGAGTGAGGGTGTTAATGTTATCCCAGATTTCCCTCTGCTTTGCTCAGTGAGGGTGTTGATGTTATCCCAGATCTCCCTCTGCCTTTTTCAGTTCTACTATAAATTAGCATTCTCAAAGTTAGAGTGAGGGTGTTGATGTTATCCCAGATTTCCCTTTGCTTTTTTCAGTTCTACTATAAATTAGCATCCTCAAAGTTAGAGTGAGGGTGTTGATGTTATCCCAGATTTCCCTCTGCTTTGCTCAGTGAGGGTGTTAATGTTATTCCAGATCTCCCTCTGCTTTTTTCAGTTCTACTATAAATTAGCATCCTTAAAGTTAGAGTGAGGGTGTTGATGTTATCCCAGATTTCCCTCTGCTTTTTTCAGTTCTACTATAAATTTTCAAACGAATATGCGTTAATAAATAGCAAACAAATAACCCAATTTCCTAAATGAATCAAAGAATCAAACTCAAGAAACGAACGAACAACCAGTTTCCATAAGCTGGTAACCATTGCAGATCGAAACACTTTATATAAACTAACCGGCCAAGTGTGCAAAACAGGCTGGGAGGACTCTATTGTTTCACAAAATTAAACTCACTGATACTGCGTGCTACGGAGTATCCGTGAATCAAAAAGGAGGCTGTATTAAAGTTCAACTGTCGATTGTCAGAAATTCTGGGTGGAAGGCAGGGTTCTTATAGTTAACTGTGCTAACAATGTTGGCCGTTGGCAATTTGCAGCAACTGGTAATATAAACTAAAATAAGAATAATTTGTTTTAGATGTATCACTTCACGAGCTGGTTCAACGAATCCTTCCTGTTTGTTCCTACTATTCAACCATTTGCAGGTTTATGGAAGGTATGTTGTCACTTTTAAAATCTCTTTGGTATTTTAGGCTGCGATATTTGTCAAAGCAAAGCTCTACACACACACTTTAACAAGATGACGGCGCACATAACACGTCACATTGATTTAAGGTGACAGTGCGCATAACACGTCACATATTAGGCAGCGTTTACACGTAGACAGCTATATTTTTAATTGACTTATATTTTTTTCAGGTTAGCTTAAGAGCATGCGCCTACAAAGATACTCAAGACATTCTAGGTTTTCCCTCCACTCTTCTTCTACCGCTATACCGGTCAGAATATTCTCCCACCAGACACTATAGTTCTTCCTGGTCGTACCCAAAAATGCCTTTGTGCTTTCTTGTTCGATCATTTTCTTTTATAGCCGACATGGCTCGTCTCACTCGTCTTTACAAATACTGTGAGTTGAGATCGAGTATAGTTAAACCGAGCGAACACGTAGCAGGACTTGCAGCTAAAGAAACTATAACTGTCGCCATGAGTACACAGTTGTCTGTCATGTTGGAATAGTACTCTTTCTAAAGATTGGTTACTAGTATTGACGTAAACGTGTACGAAAATATCCGGCTTCTACCATTTACACGTAAATGCATTGCCGGCGTCCGGCTAAATCCATCGTTTTTGGCGTTTATGTGTAAACGCTAGGCCTAAACGGATAAAAAAAATGTACGTTTACAAAAATAGGCGGCTACGTGTACATACCCTCCACATACGTTGACATTGCGCATAACACATCACATATGACATGACAGCGCACATAACTTGTTGCATATAGGATGATGGCACGTTTAGCACGTTACATATGAGGTAACGGCATACATAACACGTCACGTATGACATGACGGCGCACAGAGCACGCTACATATAAGATTGCAGCGCACATAACTTGTTACATATAAGATGATGGCACGTTTAGCACGTTACATATGAGATAACGGCATACATAACACGTCACGTATGACATAACGGCACACAGAACATGTTACATAGAAGATGGCGGTGCACATAACTTGTTACATATAAGATGATGGCACTGCTAACACGTTACATATGAGATAACGGCATACATAACACGTCACGTATGACATGACGGCGTGCAGAACACGTTACATAGAAGATGGCGGCGCGCATAACTTGTTACATGTAAGATGATTGCACGCATAACATGTTACATATGAGATAACGGCGCACACAACATGTTACATATAAGATGATGGCGAAATAACACGTCACATATAAGATGGCGGCACACAATAACACGTCACAAATAAGATGGCAGCGCACAATAACACGTCACGTATAAGCTAAATCCTTTATGAACCTAGTGGCCCATGGAGCCGGCGCTTATCTCGGGCTTTTGTAGTTTAAAGCATATGAGAGTTTTGACTCCCCCTGGATGGGACACTAATCCATCACAGGTTAGCTCCCAGCAGATGCTGGTACTCATTTACCTACCCCGGGAGGATGGAAAGCTGAGTTGGCTTATGCAGAAAAGAAGGTCACACAAATATTCTAATCTCGGCAAACTTTTATCACAACTTTCATATTTTCAGGATAACGTAAAAGTAATAAAGTTTTGTGTAATTAAATATAAGTTTGTGCTTAGGGTATTTTTGCCGGACTGGCAAATTAGACTTTTATTTTAAAATTTACTATTGAGATAGTTTTTCAGGTAAATAAAGTGCTTCTAAATATGCTTTGATGATCATTTTCTGACGTAAACTTTATTTCTTTATTTATTACTTTTATAATCAAGTGGACATCGTGGACCTTTTCGGCCGTTGGGGGGGGGGGATGCGTGCACACCCCGTGCACCCCCCTGCATACAGGCCCTGGGTATTCATTTACCTTTGTCGGAAAGCTGAGTGAGCTTAAATGTTTACATCTAGGTAGAGCCAGGAATTGGAAGGAAGAGATCTTGCCAACTGCCAATAATTCTTTATATTTTGAAACAGAAACATGGTGTAAAAATGAACACTAAATTCTGTAATCAGGTTTTAAACAACCGAGCCCAGACCTCAGTTCTCTGAGTAATTACACTATGTTGTGTACCCAGGCTGGTTTGACCTTGGAGGACCTTCTCCATCGGTTTGTCTGTTGTGAGGTGGTAGATGCTGTCCAATGCAAATCATGCTCTGCGTCTGAGTGGACTAATCCAAGAAAGTCAAAATTCATCAAGCGTTTGACACTAGGCAAGGTAAGGAAAAAAATTGCAGAATTTAGTTCTATAGAAATTTTAAGAAATGTGAAAAAAAATCTGAAATGGTATCTGACTATAAATCTTGTTCGTGTTCTTAAAAACGTTGTATCAGAAAAGAGAAAAGTTAGAAACTGTAATTTAAAGTTCCTATATTGCTTTTTTTAATCTTTTAGATCAAAATTAGGGTCCTAAAAACTTAATTTTATGTATTTTTGAGTCTTCAAACGTACAAATAATACAGTTTTGGGACTGCTCTCATTTTATGACCGAGCGTTAATGCCATTATGAAGTCCTGGTGTGATGACGTAGGAGAAGGTACTTGTGTAGCCTCCGGTTGAATATTAACAATGTCAACACAACAATTTCATTCGTTTATAATGTCGAAAAACAAAGAAATTCAGTTTGAAGTACTTTCTTTGTCACGTTCTACCTTGTAAAACGCTAATGACAGCAAAGAACGTCTTCCTGATGTACGTCACAGATAGCTGTCCCCAGCCGATCGGTCAAAATTTAAATTCAAAACTTCTTTGGATTAAAAGCATGCTTAGGTGCGGAATTTTTTTCGGTTATTCGAAGTTTGAGTTCATAGATGACAAAAAAAAACAACATTAACAGTGCGAATCCTTCTTGATCAACAGTTGCCGCAGTGTCTTTGTGTCCATATTCAACGCACTTACTGGCACAACAATGGTATTCCTTACAAGAATGGCGTCTACGTCAAGTTTCCCGAGATACTAGATATTAAACCTTTTACTTACAACGGAATGAGTGACGGTACAAATAGAGCTCTTTGGGGAGGTATAGGGATTTCTCTACCCGCAACGAAAACCGTTAGTGAAAGACTGGGACCTGCACTTGGTGTAAATAATAAAAGATGCATGTATGGTAAACGAGTGACATCTGCTACTAATTCAAATGGCTTAGTCGATAATAGGTGAGAACACATATTTCTCTTGGCGAATCTTTCCTTTTTTTTCATCATCATCGGGGTTTTTCTTAAGAGTTATCAACCAGTAACTGCGTAAATGTTACCGTTTATCTCGATCAAGTTATTAGAATATTGAAATTATACATATTCCCTGTTTTAAGATTTTTTCAATCCCACGCTTGAAGAACTAATCTGCAATACTAGACGTCATTTATTTGAAAATACGTTTTCTCTTTGTGGAAATGTGTTTTTTTTTCCAGACGTACATCTATCGAAAACATCATCAAATTAATCTCCACCATGTTTGATTTTCAGTTCAAACGTGAACAACCAGAAGTACAAAATTACCTGCTAATTTTATTTTCTTACCTTCTATCACAAAACTTAACAAGAACCCAGCACCGTATGTCCACGAAATGTTGGTGCTGCCGCAGTAATGTGTTGGACGTTTTACAAGAAATGTAAAAGATATATATATTTATTAGTGAGATCAGCAAAAGTCTTTCATATCATAGTTGGTTGTCCATGGGTTAATAAACTCTGAAAACTATCAATCGTTTAGATTGCAAAACAGTCTCTTCTTTCGCCGGGAGATCGAAAATCCAAGCGCGTTCATCAAATTGGAGACTGGGAAGAGGAAATGGACGCCTGGACGGTAGGGAAAAGGAATGGGGCGACCAACTAGTTGAGCTTCGCAAGCTCATCATCGGCTGATGGTGGTTTTGTTTTAGTTGTTCACTTAAGTAGCATTTTTCCTTTTAGAATAATGCATTTGTAACAATTATCTGTTACCTTTAATGTTTCTTTTTATCGAAATAGTTGTAGATATCTAAACAGACATAACTATAACGCTGCTGAAAAAAACAGCAAAACAGTTACTGTTCATCAGCAGGATGCCTAAATTTTGTGAAGTTAAAATAGCTACCATTCTCCTCTTAAGTCCTCCATCTTTCAAGTTACTTAATCGTTGTCCATTTGTCCTCGTCTCGTGCTATCCCAGCCGACAAGATAATAGTTATTTTCTCAGAACCAAATTTTCTTTTTTTATTAAGTATTACCATAAATCCTCTTATATATTCCAATAGTATTACACTGACCCACAAAGTATTTACCCTATAGAAATTGCTACAAACTCATGGCAGTGATAGTTCACCTTGGAGACGTAGACGACGGCCATTACGTCACCTACCGGAGATTTTTTTCCCGTAGGGGAAACATGGAGAATTCAGTATGGCGTTATGTGTCAGATGAACTTGTAGAACCCGCCAGTACAGACCAGGTCATGTCGTGTTCAGCGTACATGCTGTTGTACCAGAAGTTTGAGTAACTCCTGCCTGTCACAAAATCATCTTATATTTAAACAATGCTACGCTGTTCCCACAAAATATTTTCCACGCAGAATCTGTTTTAAACTCATGACAGTGATAGCTCAGCTTTGAGACGCACAAGATGGACCTTGGTTCACCCACCGGAGATTTACCCCCACTTGGGGAAACATGGAGAATCAAAATGGCCTTATGTATTAGATGAATTATTAAACCGACTATTAATGGCCAGGTCATGTCGTGCTCAGCGTACATGTTGTTGTACCAGAAGTTTGAGTAACTCCTGCCTGTCATAAAATCATCTTATATTTAAACAATGCTACGCTCTTCCCACAAAATATTTTCCACTCAGAATCCGTTTTAAACTCATGGCAGTGATAATTCAGCTTTGGGACGTACAAGATGGAACTTGGGTCACCCAACGGAGATTTACCCCCAATTGGGGAAACATGGAGAATCAAAATGGTCTTATGAGTTAGATGAACTTGTTAAACCGACTAGTAATGGCCAGGTTATTTCGTACTTATGCAGCGCACGTGCTCTAGTACTAAAAGTCTGAGTGACTCTGGTAGTCCATCATTGATTGTATAATTGTAGCCTTGTCTGTTACTGTAGAGCGTATGGTACCCCAGGATGCAGTTGTTGCCGAAAAACCTTAATAATCCAAGATTTGAAAAGCTTTTGAAACAAAAAACTGTTTAAAAACTAGATAGTTGGTATTTGTAGGTGGCTACTGCTTAATTATTTAGAATATTGAAAAAAATTCATACTAAAATGCAAGAAACTGAATTAACAGCCATATTTCATATAAATGTTTGAAAAAATCTCATGTGTCAAAAATAAAACACCATTTTTTCCTTTAAACTAAGTATTTAAGAAGGTGGTGCACTTCGTTGGTAATTTTTAAACTCATTGAAGCCTGTATTAATTAAAAACTTGTAATCTTGAATGTATCATTGGAGACAATTTTTTACTTAATAAATGAGTGCAACGCCTTTCAGCAGTGGGGTTTGTCGCGCGCTACCAGTTTCTACGCAAAAAAGTGGGCATCTAAACCGATAAACAAAATCTTGGTTCCGTGCCCTGGAAGTTTGATGTCAATGAAGAATTGCTTCTTTTGTATAGTAAAGCTATAATAATATGCAGTGTTTGCACGTAGAACAACTTTAATCATTAATTCAGTGATTCAGTGCAAACAATTTAGAACTAAATCCGGTTTCTGTTGTGCTCTGCGGATGAGAGTCTTTGACTCTCTTGATGGGACACTAATATAATCCATTGCAGGTTTGCTGCCAGCAGACACTAACCTGGAAGGATGGAAAGCGGAGTTATCTTGGACAGAAAATGTCACACAAATATTCAAATCTCGGCAGAGCCGGGATGAAACTGGGGACGTTTTGGTCAGAAAGCAGAAATCTTAGTAGCGAAAAAATGGTCTTTGGGAAGAGAGTCCCCTTAATGAGAAAAATAAAACTCTAACCATCTGAACTATTAAGCCACAATTAGAAGAGCGGATCATTTTTGTGGGTCGATCATTCATAACGTTATTGTTTAAGCCCCGATATAAAATCAATCATTTATTTGATCACAAGTATTGTTTACATGTTTACATTCCTTGATTTACTGCTGTACACTGGCACCAACAATATAAATCAAAAGAAACAATCTTGTGAATATGTGGTATGTTTAAAGTATTCCAAAAAAACGTTAAAAGATCATCGCAAAAGTAGCAGCACTCCCATTAATTTACGATTACAATTAGTTATTACTAGTGACCAGTCATTTAGGCCTTTTATTTTATCAGTCAGTTTTTAAAATCATTTCAGATTTAATAAGTATTGATTAATGTTAATATATCAAGTATAAATAGCACAATCTTCCTAATAGCAAACTTGAAGCCATTATATTGGGCATGTTGGTAGCGGGCTCTACCCCTTTAAACTATCGTAAAAAATAGTGACTCTGATTGCTCGTAGCAAAAATTATGGACAGATGAAGTTCGTGCAGTAGAACGCCAGGGCTTACCCCTCAACGGGCTAGCTGCCTTCGCTAGATCTTATTAGTAGCTGTTTTGAGATTTCTAGGCTTTATCAGCAGGCATAGCTGGCAAACAGGCTCAGGTTCCCAAAACGAACATAAGTAAGTAATGCAATATTTGTGGGATGTGTCCACAAAGATGAACTCAAGTAAAGATAGCACAAACGTGCTTGTAGCTAACTTGAGGCCACTAAGATGGGTAATATGGCCACGTTAGCTTTACCCCTGAAACCTGTCCATGCTTGCTGACATTCAGACTCGCTGTTATTTATGGTGGAGTTCAGGGGTAAATCCCACTACTAACGTAGCCATAGTTCCAATTTTACTGGCTTCGACTTCAACTAACACGTTTGAGGCTGAAATTGGCCAGATTTTAAAAATGTTTTAAGAATAATGCTGAGACTCAGATTTGTTAAGAATATCATTTTGCATGTTTGAAAAAAACACATTACATGTATAGCAAACGCGCCTAATCCCAAATGGCAAGGCCATATTCAGATCTATAAGCTCTTCGATACCACAGTCATTTTAAAAACGGAAATTGCGTTTCACCGATATTGCCGAAATTAAGAGTATTTTCAGCCTAAAATAGGCCAAAAAATAAGAATATTCAGCCCCAGTCCGGAAAACAATATAAAAAAAAGAGTGTATTTATAAATACTAGACTATTTCTCTCTCTTTCTTCCGATATGCAGCAGAACATATTTTTCTCGTAAAATGAGGACCTGTTCTGAAAATAATATTTAAGAATTATAAAGGGCCCAAAATGTCAAAATTTTAAGAATCGCGAGGCTTGGGGAAAAAAGTATAATTCCTGTAGTATATTCGCTATCGCACCCAAGGCATTGTATTCAGTCACGTGACACACGCTTGATAGTTGTACCTATTTTCGCGGAATAGAAAGAAATCTGGGAACGAGTTTGTTGTTTTCAAAATGGCGACCAAAAGAGTTATTGGATGCCATGTGGAGAAGAATCTTGCTGCCCTTAAATCGTATCCTAGAGTTGCGTTAAATAATATAAAGGATAATCCAGAAGCTTTTATTACGGTGAGTAAGTTATAGTTTCTTGTGTGATGAGTTAAAACGATTGCGTTCCTTTGAATCAGTTGAACATCGAAACCTCGAGACATGTAACAGTATAAAAGGAAACGCGATCATACTTTTGAATGAAAATTACTAACAATAGTTGGTAAAATTTCCGTGTTGTAGCGTTTTATTGTTTAATCATCCAAACGAACCCTTACCCAGACCCTAACATTTATAGTAATTTATGCGATAAAAGTGCAGCAATAAATACTGATGTTCGCCCCAGTACGAAAAATTATCCCATAGATAGGTCCATTGTTTTGAACTTGAGATTTCCCAAGCTGATGAAATTACAGTAAGGCAATTTTCAGGTCAGTTCTAACTTTGTTGATGAACTAAATTTTTTGAAAACATTCAGTTTTAATATACCAAAAAAGTATACTTATTGTTTCATAGCCTTTTGTTATTTATCATTAAATTAATTAATACGACAAGCATTCTCCAAGAGAAACTCCAGTATTTGTCCATTTATTCCTAATGCGACTTTTTCTCCATTCTGTTGAGAAGTATAAACAATAATAATAAACATTATTTTTTGTAAAATTAAATATAGCATCGACGCAAAGGTCGAGGACCAGGTTCTGGGCGAGGGAAAACAGCAGGGCGTGGTCATAAGGGTCAGGGACAAAGAGGCACACTGCCAAGATTAGGGTTTGAAGGAGGACAAACTCCATTTTACCTGAGAATACCAAAGCATGGATTTAAAAACAAGTATGTATTAGTTTGTAAAGCAACCTTGTCTTGCTGACTGTGTGGCTTTATTATTGAAAATTCTGTTGTTCCATTCCCCAAAAATCTTTACCCTATCAACTGTCCATTCGATCGTATTTTAACTTTAAAAGAGAGATTTGCCTTGAGGAGTCACGAGGTACCAAAAACTGACATAATAAATGCTTTCCCAAGTATATACAGTATGCAACTTTACGAAATGTTGAAAAACCTGATCATTTTCATCATCTTCATCTGATCATCAACATCATTGTCATGACTTCACCTTTACAGGGTTCAAATAATGGAGAAAAAGTTGACTTGTAATCTTCTTCACCCAAAGACTAATCATTAAACTTAGTATAATCACCAGTTCAAAAAAATCTTAATGCATTGTAAAAACATTGTTTTAATAGTGAATACCATGATAATGGTGGTGTCGCAGTATTTTGTGTTCCCCAATGTTATGTATTTCCCTAAACACTGAGCTCTATTAATGCTGTTAGAGTGGTCATTTTGTAAATGAAACTGGGCCCTAAATGGAAATTGATAACTTGGGGGAAACACAAAAGATTGTGATGCTGCCATATTGTTATTTGTTTTATAAATAAAGTTTGCACAACACAATTTAAGTTTGATTTGCAATACGAAGTACCATGATTAGCCTTTATAAACCTAAACTGTTTTTTTTTTTCATTTTTTGGAAAAAACTAAAAATTTGGTTGATTAGTTGTAGAACTGTAACTTACAGAAGACTCTGACCAAAACATAGCAATGATTTTAGGTTTTACTGTAGGCCAGACATAGCAATATTTAAAAAACAGATTACTTTCTGTCTGCTTAATGCAAGACACTATATATGGTCCTGCAAAATTGCAGACTGTCTACCTTCTGTTGAACAATTTTTGAAGCAAAAAAACTTTCTACAGTCTTGAATTTAATATTAACTAAAAATTTCAAGCACGAAAAAAACACTTTATCTTTACTTTTGACCAAATAACAATTGAATTATTTAAATTACCCTCATACTGTCTCCTCTCAGACATGGTTGGTGCAGTTGGTAAGATCTCTGCTTTCCAACCACAAAGTCCCCAGTTTGATCTCGGCAGTAAGCGGAGATTCAGATATGTGTGAGACCTTCTTTTCCACCTCAGTCAACTCAGCTTTCCATCCTTCCAGGGTAGGTAAATGAAGACCAGCATTTGCTGGGAGCTAACCTGCGATTGATTAGTGTCATCTCCAGGGAAGTCAAAGAATCACATCCTGCTTAACACTACAGAAACTGGAGATAAGTGCCAGCTCCATGGGCCACTAGGCTGGTAAAAGATTTTAGCTGTCTCCTCTCCCCCTGACAAATCTAACACCAACAAAACAATAAGTTTATAACCAATACTAATAATCCTGATGCAGCGTTGTCATTGTCATTATTAATTATAATTGTAGAATCGAGGGAGATGGAGAGTGGGAGTGGGAGAGATTGCTGGCAGAGTGGGGTAAATCCGGCCACCCTCGTTTGTGGGGATAAAAACGGATCAAAACTGGATTGATGATGATTGATGATGAATTGTAGAATCTACCTTTACTAGAATATTTCATAACAATTCCAAAAAAAGGTTATCAAGAATCGTACAGTCACTATAGCATTAAATGTCAACACTTTTAATAGTTAATAAATTTTGTTTACTTAGGGTAGTACTAGCTCTTTCGACAAGTTTGAATGGCTTGCACATGTTTTTGACTATTTTGTTTGATCAAGGCCTAAAAATGTGGCCAAAATTATAAAAAGGACATATGTAAAGACACCTAGGAGGGTAGGAATTGTGTATTTGTTCAAAAGATTGTGATCTGACTTTTTGTCTTAATTCAAACAATAAATGAACAGTTTTTGCTTTTAAGCAACTCCTTTAGAAGTAAATTGCTAGGGAACCTGGTATGAAAGTTTTTTTATTAGTGAAATAGGGCCTGTTCACATGAGGCGAGATATCTTGGGGGCAGGGATGTCTCGGTCCTCTGAGTTATCTCATGTCAAGACAAGTTTCTCTACATTTACTCTATGTTCCAGCCATTCTGTTCGCATGAAGCCGAGGCAACTTGAGGGGTGTGGGATATCTCGTTCTAGAAGATAGGGATTGCCCTAGGGATAAAGTAGTCTCAGTTCATGTGAATGGCTCATCCCAAGATATCTCTGGGGGTTAGGGACAACTTTGTGTATCGTGCACATGCTGTCAGAACAAGACAAAATGGCGAGACATCTTGGGGTCAGATTTTCTCATGTGAACCAGGGACAGTTTCATCCATACCTCCCTGAGATATCCCTACCCCCCCCCCCAAGATACCTCGCCTCATAGAGGCCTGTTTTTAAAGTCCCTATATCGCTTTTTTTTTCATTCTTAAAATGAAAACTATGGTCGTTTATGAACTCAGAATTCGAATTACGGAAGAAAAATTCCGAACCAAAGTATGCTTTTTATTCAAAAGAAGTAAGGAATTCAAGATTTGACCGAGCGCAGG
>JAOBAY020021456.1:0-24748 GCA_025331085.2 Zoanthus sociatus | reverse complement strand
TATGGGCAACTGGATAACGTTTTTGTAGCAGCTAACAAAGGATTTGGGTTTGTGACATTCTTCAGAGCTTCTGCTGTGCGATTTGTCCTTGGTTGCAGAACCAGCGTAGTGTTAAAGGTGAGTGCACTGAATGGTGAAAACACGCAGATGCTTTTCAATGTTCGGGATACAGAAAGATTCCGGAACATTTTATTTTGAGAGGGAAGAGTTGAAGATTTAGAACAATCAGGCGAAGACAAACGATCGAGATATTTTCCCCATAAAAGTACAGCACGTTTTCCTCTTGAAAACGTAAAATTTTTATTTTATAACAGTCAATAAAAACCGTTTAACCTGCATTGTCTATTATGCTGTCCTCTAACTTTGCTCGCCCGTATCTTAAGAGAGATTTATAATGTTTGAAAGTCAAATAATGAATGGAAACTAATACAATTTTCTGCTATGCCTAGAACATGTTTTATCATTGTGGACTGGAATGACTGTCATGGTCGTGCCCTGTTGTTACGGATCGTAAAGTAACACAAAAGGATATTTTGGCTTCACTTTGAAGTATCACCCATTTAACACAGCAGAAGCCGGAATCGACTGCTGGCTCCAATAAGGCCCCTTAGCTATATCATGTTATCATGCTATTAGGAAAACAACTATCTGTGCATGGATTTATTTTTGTTCGATTGATAGAAAACATCAATGTTTGTATCATCATTGAGGATATATTTGCATTCACATTCAATTCAAAAATCGAATGATCCTTAAAATGAAATTCTTAGTAACTCCAATGTTCTCTAGGTACGTGGTTTTCAACTTGAATGCAGCAAAGCCTATTGTTTTAACAAAGTCGCGGAAAACCAGGAAAAACGTAAGTACAGTGAATGCACTCTTATTCGGGTCTCCTGAGTTTTAAATCCAGGTTCGGTTTTTTTTCCTGCCACTAAAATGTAAAACGTTGTTTTTGACAGCTAACTCGTCAAAAATTAGCCAATCAGCGCGCAGGGTCTACTTAGCGTATCGACGGCAAACAACATGGCGACCGTTAGATACCGAGGAAATAAAGAATTTTATTCAATCTTTCGCTTTTAAATCTCTGCCACATGGTTTCCTCGCAGGCTCCCCTTAATTTCCACAAGTTATATACCATGTACAAGGCATAAATTATGTTCCTCGATGTTTAGGACAGCGAGCTGCCACGGGATTAACATTACTGATGAAGACTGATGATTTTAGTCGAAACGTTTTGTTTAGTTGAGTATCATAATTCTAAAAATTAATTTATTAATTCCTAGTTTTGCAGTTTCTTTCCTCTGAGAGTAGAAATACTTTGTGATTCTCGCACAAACCATTTTTGTTTCAAGGGGTTTTTTTTATTCAGTTTCATTTCAAAACTAAGTTTAAGTTCGAATTAAGACCAAGTCCGAAAGAAAAGCTTGACTTCACCCATTTTATACGTCTAGTTAAGTATATTACATCCACGGTAATGGGCTTTTCCCTTTGTGGATTATTGGTTTAGATTTAGGTTTAGATAAAATGCCCTTTAGTAATCAAAAGGGCTCTGTAGCTGGACCGACGGAGCGACCAATCGTTAAATTTCGTATCTGGGGCTTTTATCTTTTGCACTCAATTTTACGAATTAACATTGTCATTATTTAAAGAATTCTTGCCCGGAGAATGATGAGAAGAACAATACAAACATAAACTCTCATGTTTCAATCAGAAAACTCGTCCATCGTTTTGTTCGTTGTCCACGTGTCGATGAACTTGATTTTAATGCTTATAAATAAAGCTTGTGACAATATCGCTTGACCCTCACAAATGAAACGTCCAATACCGCAATTCCTAAGTCTACCAAACAAAACCTTTGGTCTCGGCTTCATTTCGTCTTCAGTCGCGGTAAGGTAAAGTGTCTACAATTTTAAAAACAACATAATCTCCCGTTTATTCCTTAGATATTAACCACCATAGTCAATTAACTGGCTGCATATTGTTTTTCGAAGGGGGTGCAACTGCTTTTAAGAACAAAGAAAACATAAAACCATCAAATTGTGGTAAGTTATTCCTTGTTGTCGTTTAAAATACCCAAGTGATTATTGTGAAGATGGTTATGATTATCGTGAAAATCGTAATGATTATTGTGAAGATAGTGGTAAAACAGCGAAATAAGCCTATTTCCAGCTTGCGCACCTAACTTACAAGTTTGGCAGATTTGGTGAAGATTAATTGGCAGATTATCGTGAAGATGGTAATGATAATTGTGAAGATGCTGATGATTATTAAGAAGATTGTGATGATTATTGTGAAGATGCTGATGATTATTGTGAAGATGGTAATGATTATTGTAAAGATGGTAATGATTATTGTGAAGATGGTGGTGATTATTGTGAAGATGGTGGTGATTATTGTGTAAATAGTGATGATTATTGTGAAGATGGCGGTGATTATTGTGTAAATAGTGATGATTATTGTGAAGATGGTGATGATTATTGTGAAGATGGTGATGATTATTGTGAAGAAAGTGATGTTTATTGTGAAGATGGTGATGATTAAATATTGTGAAGATGGTTGTGATTATTGTGTAGAAAGTGGTGATTATTGTGAAGATGGTGATGATTATTGTGAAGATGGTGATGATTATTGTGAAGATGGTGGTGATTATTGTGTAGATAGTGATGATTATTGTGAAGATGGTGGTGATTATTGTGAAGATGGTGGTGATTATTGTGAAGATGGTGATGATTATTGTGAAGATGGTGGTGATTATTATGAAAATGGTAATCATTATTGTGAAGATGGTGATGATCATTGTGAAAATAGTGATGTATTTTGTGTAGATGGTGACGATTATTGTGAACGGTTTAAGTATGTGTTTGCAGATAATAAAGCTATAACTAAATGGGTTTTGTTGTAGAAAATCAAAATACACAGTTTGTATGTAAACATTCTAAAATGTGATTATTGAAGGCGCGTGGTATACATATTTGTGAATTCGAGAACCAACTACGATCAAAAATATCTATTAATTTGTTTTTTTTTTTGTCAATTAAATGAAGTTCAAGTTATTTTTATTTTTTAAAAAAATGCCTAATCTTATATATTTAGGCTTCGCCTTCAACGGTTGAGTTCACGTGCTTAAAAGTAATAGATTAATCGTCAACCAATTAGAAGATTTATCAAATCAGGATACATCTTATTTGGGAAGGAGTTCAAACGTATGATATAACTTACTTCGGGCAAAGCTATATCGAAACGGAAGTCATATATCAATGCTACAGTATATAAGGCGTTTTTAATTATTTGTTTGAAAATTAAGTGCATTTTTATCCCATTGTTTTAGTAAACAGATATCTTAACAGATATAACTAGAATGCTGCAGGCAAAAAATAGCAAAACAGTTATTGTTCATCAGCAGGATACCTAAATAATGTGCAGTTCTACAATTGGTTTTTGGCTTCATTGTAAACTAAAACAACTATCCCCTTCAGGGTCGATGTCAATATAGTACTAGATATATACCTCGACGCTTCGCGTCGGAGTATATATTTACCGCTATTCGCCTCCGATTTGGGTGATAGTTGTTCGGCTATAGCACCATTAGTGAATATTAAAGAAAAGCACATTATGAAACCTCATCTGGGTAAAAAAAGGTCTCTTTTTGGCAGAAAAAGAAACCGCTTGGTGGAAACAAGTTCCAATTGAAATGGATTACACCAAGGCTCCAGTAAAAAAGAAGAAACCTCGTCATCGAAACACAGAGTTTGCGATGGGCATGGAGCCTGGCACCACAAAAAAGGTTTGGTTGCATTAGTTCTTTGTGTTACAAATAGCATTAGTAGAACAGCACCCGAGTGTTAGTTTAATATTGTGGACCCCTCTCAAGACAAACCAAAACAAAGTGATCACTAACTCGAAACTGAGTACGATTATCCGATTGCAAAGTCTTATCTAAGTTGCAGAAATAAATGAATGATCGAAAGCACAAATTAATAACGAAAATTCAAAAACCAAAATCAAAATTAATGTTTATTGAAGTTATAAAGACTGAGTGCTTAATTTACATAGTAATATGAGCTCGCAATTTCTAGCGCCTGACAGAATAACAAGCGCAAAGCCCAGGTCATTCTATGGAATGGCGATAAAAATTGAGAGCCAGTATTCTAAAAGAAATATCTGAAGAAGAAACATAAAAAACGATACTATTTTACAAACACATTTATTTTTGAAATGGCCAAGTCGCGTTTAGTTCTATTTTTACAGTTTGCGACTGTGGTCGAGTGAAACTGTCAACTTCATTGTTCAATTTTTCTTACTTTTGAATAATTTAATATTATATTTTGTATTTAAGATGTTATAAGGGAAACCTTATAGTAAGTCGTACAGCATTAAAATCTCCTTTACATCACAGCAGTAGTATTTATAATATAACGAGCTCATGTTATCAGGAGAACCTTACAATAAGTTGTGTGATACATCATTGAAATATTCTTTACATCACAGCAACATTATTTAACATAACGGGCGCATTATCTGGGGAACCTTATAATAAGTCGTGTCATACATCATTAAAATCTCCTTTATATTACAGCAACAGTATTTAACATAACGGGCTCATATTTTCTGGGAACCTTATAATAAGTCGTGTCGTACATCATTAGAATCTCCTTTATATTACTGCAACATTTATTAACATAATGGGCTCATATTATCTGGGGAACCTTATAATAAGTTGTGTCCTACATCATTAAGATCTCCTTTACATTACAGCAACAGCATCTAACGTAATGCGTTCATATTATCTGGCGAACCTTATGATAAGTCGTGTCGTACATCATCAAGATCTAACGGGCTTATATTATCAGAGGAACCTTAAAATCTCTTTTACATCACAGCAACAGATTTAACATAATGGGCTTATATTATCAGAGGAACCTTATATTACAGGAGTTTCAATAACATTAGTTATAAGCGGCCATTGAAGGTGCAATAGGTGGCTGTTACGACCAATTTCAGTGGTCGTCGTTGTTGTTGTATTTGCTTTTTTTAATTAATATCATTTTTATTTTCATTAATGAATCCAAACAGACGGTGGTAAGAGGTCCCACAGGCGGCGGTCGACCGCCGGTAACCGGCTTTTATTGAAACCCCTTATTATAATATAATGTAAGTCGTACATCATTAAAATCTCTTTTACATCACAGCAACAGTATTTAATATAACGGGCTCATATTATCTGGGAAACCTTATAATATGTCGTGTCGCGTATCATTAAAATGTTTTTTACATCACAGCAACAGTATTTAACATAACAGGCTCATATTATCTGGGGAACCCTATAATAAGTCGTGTCGCACATTATGAAATGTTTTTTACATCACAGCAACAGTATTTAACATAACGGGCTCATATTATCTTGGAAACCTTATATAGATTCATAAATCCTTATAATGTTTCCATAACTTAATAGGAACAGTATTTCATAAACAAAACAGGCTCATAGTATCACGGGCGAGAGCCTTATAATGAGCTCTACATTCTCATTAAAATCTCTATAACATCACTGATTATAATCTTAGCGTAATATAATAAAATCATTTAGTTATTTGAAGCATTTTTTATACTCAACAACCTTGAAGAATTGAGCTTTATTCTCAAACTGCGTGTAGTTTATTTTCTGCTCAAGTTCACTTAAAACTATAAAGGACCTCAAGCATACGCCGCCTTTGTTCAGCATATGCAAACATTAAGAACTTTTTGTCAAATATGGATGACACTTTTTGTCACTAGAATTTGACTTCACCTCAAAATACAACTAAAACTTTGAACATAATACATTTATGTTGTAATAAAGTATTTAGCACTAATATGTAGAAGAAAAGATATAAAGTAATTGTTCTTTTATCAGACTAAAAAAGGTTCATCGAAAAAGAAGAATCAAAAAGAGAAGAAAAAGAAACGGCTGTTTTTTTGTTCATCTGTTAGTTATGGTTATGAGCCAAACGTCACTGAGTCATGTGAGCCAACTGAAAATGATGCAAGCCACAAAGTAAGTTGTTACGTTGTTATAAACATTTAACAATTAGACCTAGAAGGACAAATGGACTATGAGTCAATAGCCCGTGAGGCCGTAGGCCGAATGGGTTATTCAAACTCGTAGTTCATGAGGCCTAGAGGTCTAATTGTTTAGTATAAACCTTCTCATTAGTCAAAAAAGGATGTGCAAATTAAATTATTGATGAAAGCCCCCGATATTATAGCAAAACATAGTTCATTACTGTCTTGATCCGCCATCTTCTCTCTACTTGTAGGCTATCACAAACAGACCTCTAGTAGAGTAGCCAATCAGAATGCAGGATGCATGTTAGACCGTTAGTAGGTTTACACTAAAGTTTGATATTAACGTAGCAGGTAAATAACAGTTTTTGCGCGATCTGAATGGTTCATCAAACTCTGATTACCCTGCATGCACTATTCACCTCGGTCACTGAATCGTGAAAAAATTGTTTGCGCTCTGATTGCTCGCGCGTAAAATAGATTGCGAAAGAGTAGCTGTGAAAGTTGCTTCTGGCGAGGTTTTAATAAACATTTTTTTAATGAAAACATGTTATTTTAAAAAGTGCTATTCACCTGCTAGTTGAATAGTAAAACAATTATCCCCTCACTGTCGCTGCCTAGCCATAGATATTTACCTCCACTCCAGGGGTTATTCCTAAATATTTGGCTTGTTTTACAACTATATTTTTGGTAAGGTCTTTAACCTCCCAACCACGAAGGCCCGGTTCGATCTCCTGAGGAAGGGAGGAGAGGCGAGAGGAGAGGGGGAGGAGAGGGTGGAGGAGAAGGGGGAGAGGGGAGGAAGAGGGGAGAGGAGGGGGTAGAGAGGAGGAAGGAGAGGACAGGGGATAGGAGAGGGAGAGGTGAGAGGTAGGAAAGGGATACTTTAGGATAAAAGTGATTGCATGTTGGTGTGAAAAATGTGAAAGCGAACCCTTAAAAATACCTTAAAACATCTGGTAACCGCCTGGATTTATCTTTTAGAGTAAGGATTCTTTGTTTTCTATCTGTTTTTTTTGTTTTGTTTAAGAGCGAAATACCTACAAGGATTTCGATTGTGAAAACTGCATCATCGAGCAATGAAGATGAAGTGCAAACATACACCAGGGCTACAACTGAGTCGCAGAAAGAAGAATTAATGTAAGTAGGCAGCTTTTATTTTCAGTTAATTAAAAATTGATCCAATTTATTAATTCAAGATTTCTGAAACCAAAAGTATAAACTAATTTAATTTATTACTTTCCCAATCTTGATATCGCATGTAGTTACAAAATGAATTGTGATTTTTCATAAACAGACAATTATAATCTAAAATTTAGACATTGTGTATTTCAGATTAATTCTTGTTTAGTTTACCAAGTTAACTCCTTTAAATACGACCAAATATCTGGTGATGTGGAATAACAAGAAATGAGCAATACTTTCTGCTTTTGAGGTTTCTTATATGTTATATTAAAGGACCCAGGGATTCCTTATTATCATAGCTACGCGCGGCCAAATGACAAGCTGCCTTCCCCAGATCGTTCCTTTTCGTGGGCCAGATGGTAAACGTGTGGGTTTCAAATGCATTTACCGTGTGATGCCGCATTCAGCCAAATCCGATAAACTGGCCGAGTTAAAACCATAACGTTCAAACAAGAATGAATAATCTCAGGTGTTCTTTCTTTTAAAATGTCTGTTCTGGTACTCGCGCGGGTAGATTGCTACAAAAAATGTTATCAAATATTTTGTGAATTTTGGACGATTTGGCCTTTTGTAGTTATTAAAATGACAGACTTTTATCGGGTATATAGTTTATGATACTCGGGCGACAAACAAACTCTATGCCTTCAAGAAGTCATTTAATTGACCTATTTACAGAAATATTTGATTTTTTTTTTGAAAACGATCTTTAATAGAGCACATTTCAAGACATGTTTTGATGCGAGTCGAAACTTTTTCAGTTACAAGAATTTTAAACATAACTAACGAGGATGCGAGTCACATCGAAACATGTCTTAGAGTAAAAAGTATCGTAATTCCTTGAGATCTGCAATTATCTTATTGCTTTATCAGTAACATATGAGCGTTAAGTTATTCTTTTAAGAGGTCTAAAAAGCGGAAAAGAGACTCCATATTTAATTACTTATTTACATCCTGCGGAGATGGAATCGTTCAAAATGAGCTTCATTAATTACTATTTACAGAACCGAGTATACTCGCCACCATTCTACCTCTTCGAAATTACTCAATAGTGAAAGATTAAATTCAGTCCGACAATGTTTATGTTTAACTGTGGAACTAAGAAAATAGACATTTTCTGGTTGCTTGTGCAGGATTAAATGAAATCATTAGAGCCTATGTACCTTGCTGCGCTGCTCTGCCTTTAGTTTGCGTAGAATTGTTGGAGAGCAGAGAGTAAAAGCGAAAGGAGTCTGCAGCAGTGTCATTCTGAATATTGTGAATAAAACTAACGTCACAACATGGAGTTCTGGGATTTCGTTCTCACGGTTCACAAGGTCTCCAAATCGATCCCGGCTCTATTGAGATTCGAATATTTGTGACCTTGTTTTTCACTTAAGATAACTCGGCTTTCCATCTTTCCGAGATAGGGACACCTTCTGGGAACTAATCTGCAATGGAATAGTGTCCCGTCCAGGGGCAGGTGCAGACTCTCGTCTGCTAAACACTACAGAAACCGGAGATAAACACTAGCTCCATCTACCACTTGGCTTGTAAAGTATTTAGGTTTATTTAATTACTACTGAAACTAACTCATTCTTCCGGGGTAGATAATTGAGTACCAGCGAATGTTGGAAGCTAACCTTCGATGGATTAGTGTCCCGTCCAGGGGGAATCAAAGACTCTCATCCACTTAACAGAAATTGGACAAAAGCACCGGCACTATGGCCCACTATAGGGTTGTAAAGGATTTAGCTAGATTTATAACTTTTCCCTTGTGGCTGATCAACACAACTACTCTACTCGTGGTGTAACCAATGAACACGTTTCATTGAAACAGTTCAGAACTAAAACAAAAAAATTCTAGACTACCATTATTGGCACATAATTTTGGAACAATCTTATTTTATCCGTAAGATCAAATCCCCAGAAAAATATTTTCAAAAGGAACCTCCAACATCTCTACCATTCTACTATTTAGATAGTTGAGCTCTCTGGTTTTCCCTCCTTTGCAAATTCGACTTTTACGCCAAGATCTGAGCCGTATAGAGCGATTAAATAAAGTATATGTAGTGTTTTCCTACAATTTTGTTTTCATGTATTATTTCCCAGTCTCAACGACATGTATTATTTCAAACAGGGCATGACACTAACTTTTCAACTTACTAGTCTAATGGCTAGTGTCACCTTTGATGCTACTAGCCAAACATTCTCTTTTACTAGCCATTCTCTGAAATTCGGAGATGTTTTTTTTGATAAAGACAGAAACTTGTAGTTGGTTTACTGGCCAAAGTGGCTAGTGCAAACAGAAAATCTACTAGCCAAAACTGAATTTCTACAAGTCTGTGGCTAGTTGGCTACCGTTAGTGTCGAGCCCTGTCAATGAAATAAATTTTTATTTCCTTTGGTTTCTTTTCTTTCTCTCAGATTGTCAAAAGGAGAGCAAGAGAAAAGTGTGATATTTGTTCGTTTTCCCAATGGATTTGTTTTCCCATACGAGGCTCAACTTTCTATGGTAAGACAAATCGATTACCTAACTTTCTATGGTAGGCTAAACTGGTTATCTAACTTTCTTTGTCATTCTTCAATAAAATTGCAAAGTAAGCGCAACGATCATTCATAACGTCATTGTGTACACCGCAGTACAAAGTCAGAGGGCTGAATAACGTTCAATGCCTGAGAGTGGCATTAAAGGCTCCACTAAAAAGATTTGTTCTCCCAGTTGTGGCTTCATAGCCCAGTTGGTAAGTGGGCTCAACCGGTATCTCATAGGTCCCGGGTTCGAATCTCGTTGAAGAGCAGTCTGGTTCCCAGAGCCTGTGTTCCTTCTGGTCAGCGCCAAGAAACGGAGCTCTGATGTAATCCAAATGAGAACCCGATTGGATTGGCTGCCTTGTTAATCGGAAGTAAATAGATAGCTGAGCGATTTGACGTCTATACACGTGAAATAGAAAAGTTACAAATAAATCGCTGAAAGAACGCCAACAAAGGCGGCAAACGACTCCAAAACTAAAATCTTTCAAGCCCATTGCAAAACAGCTAACACAGTTTTTTCTGTGGCTACTGTCTTCAAAATTTCATATTGTTTATTTATTTATTAAAAATAAAGACTGGTGACTGATGACGAAATAGGGGGAACCCAAGGAAACGAAGACATTGTTATTGTCTGAAATGATATAATCGCTAACCGGTGGTTTGACGCTATTGTGGTGTGAAGTTGACGGTTTCTTCATCTTGCTGTTAGTGTTCTTTGGTAGGTGCCTTGGAAAGAGAATCTCGCAAAATCTGTATTAACGATAAAGGGGCTTTAGAGAAGAGAGTGAAAAATTTATGCACTCCACTTTTCACTCCAATTTTTTTTTTTTTAAATTTAGGGCTCCACTTTTCTCCTCTCTTCTTCCTTACAAAATAACCCCAATGCTTCCTTCGGCCTATCATCTCCATAAAATGGAATAACATGAATTGCGATGTTTTTCGTCTTATCGGCAACATTGCTGCAGTTCCATACAACGCATCTCTTCTTCATCTTACTCCAAATGTGCCTCAAAGAGCGCGTGCTGGTTCCCGCTAATACGTCATCAAATCAACTAGTACCATGCCCTCTCTCTTACGGTCATTTTCAAAGGGCGTAGCTTTTTCAATAGCTTTGATGTTTGATAACGGGACAAATATTTGGTCAATTTTCAATTTTTCTTTATGGAAATTGTTTAGAAAGGCCCAAATTCTAAGAAGACAAAATTTCTTGTAAGGTGATATATACACTTTAATGAAAATTGAATTACTCCATGGAAACTATCCGCACTTTTTGCTTTTGGGCGCCATGACTGACACGCATGCGCTCGGAAACAGGAACTTAGAATCTGTGTTTTCGGAAAATAGATTATCCCAGAGCTCCGTTTCTAGGCTCTGGCCAGAAGGAACGCGGGCTCTGGGAACGAGATTGGTTAAAGAGTGAAAATTTGTTTTAGCTTTCTATTGCGCAAGTGCTTAAATTGCGTACGTACGTAACCGCGACGATCTGATTCGTAACGTAAATATTTTCTGTTTTAAACTATAAACTAGCTGTTTCTAATGAAAAATGAAATGATGTAGCTAATGTAATTTATTATGATACAGTTAGATAAAAGGCATCCGAAACAAGACCTTGTACTTCTTTAGAACAATTACTGCTTCAGAGTTCCAAATTTTTAAATGTATTCAAATTGTATGGTCTGCTTGCCGAAAACGTTGTTGTCAAGCCAATTATTATTGTGCTGAAACTTCATACAAAGAAAATTCGTTTGGTAAGTGAGACCACACAACAGTTACTGCTGATAATTGTTCTATAGATCTGTGTTCACAACTACAACCGTAATTGTTCTATAGCTTGCCAGCCAAACAGTCAACCAGTTCGTACAAAAATTGACTTCAAAAATGTCTGCTTCATAGCTCCTCGCCCAAATTGCACACAGACAACCCGTCACGATTGGGTTCGTAACCGATTGATTCCGGTTTGTCCGCATTAAAAAAATGTGAAACTCAAATCGTTTCTGTCACTTTTGCACCAACGAGTGGCTTAAAAAATCTGTTTTAAAATCTTACGAGGCTCAAACTTTGACAACAGTGCGCTAACCTTAAGTGTACTGAATCAAACTAAACTATTTGAAACAACTAACAACCTGTATAATTTCTTATTCCAACTTTGTTTTTTGAATGCAGTCGTTACAAGAGCAGATAAAAGTTATGGAAGATACAAGCGGACCATTTCCGTTAGATGCGTACTTAACTCATAATGACAAACTCGTGAGTACCTTTTTAATTGCATGTAACGTACATGTTTTAACGAGCTTTACTAACTCCTAAATGTCACGTGTATAAATAAAGGATTGATTGATTGATTGATTGATTGCAATTAAACAATAATTATTGAAGTAAGTCACAGAAACATTTCCTTGAAATGACTTTTTTAAAAATATCAATAATACCAATTGTGCCTACGAGGGAATTTATTGAAGTAGTTTTAATAGCAATGTGTAGCCTACACGATTTTTTTGTAAGAACCAGAATATTTACCGAGGCTCATTGTTCAAGTTGTTTGGCTGTTTTATAGCTTCAATTGGTTCTTATTTCTGTGAGTGCACGGTTTGAAGTGATGAGAAATCAAAACAACAGTTTTACAAGATTTAGTAAAGTTTCAACTAGAAACATTTCCGTTCTTTTTCAGCCTCAGCCTGAGTTTGTTCTTAAATTGTTCTTAAATTTCGGCCACTCTGAGTCTCATTGTTCCTATAAAGTTATTCTTATGAAAAAACGTACATTGGTGAATTGGAAGAAGGATGTGCAATTTTAAATCTAGCAATAAACGTGATATGGGTTTTCGGCATTGTTTTGATTTTGTCGTGTACTTCAAAATAAAAATATATTTGTAAAAAATAACCCTTATAACTGTGAAATCTTTCAGAAAACACTTTTGATTGTCAGGTTGTCAATGATTATCCATGAAAATTTCATAGACATTGACTAAAACCAGACCCGACACTTGTAAAATAATTATGATTTATATACGACAGTCGTTAAACGGTGCACACAAAAACAGTTCGCAAAGTGACCCTTGTAACATCCTGCAGCCAAATAATAGTGCTAGTCATTTTAGAACAAAAAGATGTCCAATAGGGTTTGTAATTATAGCAATATACTTATTTTATAGCGGCTTACCAGGGCTTGAACTTAACTTTTTAGTCCACTAGCAAAGTTTTGTTAGTAAGATTTATTTTTACTAGCAAAATTAGGAACCTCGCTAGCTACTTTTCAATACGGCCATTTTCCCTTTGAGAACCAAATCAATGTAAAGATTTTCACCTGGACCTGAAAAGTAAAAAAATAAATGTGAAAAAAAAATGTGTATCAAAGCGTTAATATTGTGGTCTCCTTTGCCGCTGTACTGAGATCAATCTGTGCTCACCCACGTAGAACGGGAACGCGCAGCTAATTTGAGCATAGCTTCTACATAAAACCGCTGACCAGTGACTGCCCTCAATGTTTTCGTAGTTTTTTCGCCACAAGATTCTCAAACAGCTAAATTTTTTAATCGAAATTCTACTGGAGAAGTACCGGTACTCGCAAATATTTGCTAGAGGATATTTTTTAGACTCGCAACTTCAAAAAACCACTCGCATTTCGCAAGGTTGCAAGTGCTAATTTCAAGCCCTGGTGAAAAGAAATTTGCCTCTGTGAGAGTTCAGATGAATCATTAACATGTTTTTTGCATAGTAATGTACTGAAGCCTTAAAATCACAGTGCTTGTTCACAATGACCAATAATTATGTAACTTCAAAAGTTATGAAACTGATAACTTGATGAAAATCTAACAAAAAATATAACCAGTAGACCTTTATCAGGCCTATTTGAGTCAACTAAAACTTACCAAAGCTTTATTTAAACGGCACATGGAAAGAGCAGGTCAAAGTTAGTAAGTACTCCAAAATTGAGTTTTTGATCTTAAAAACTGTGGTAGTAATGAAGATTTTAAAAACAAAATTGTATACAAAAATTATAAAAACATATGAAAGTTTGCATGAAATTGAGTCCAACCTCGATTCCATGCAAACTGTCATAGATTTTTCTTTATAATAACAGGAAATTTTTCGTTTTTGAAAACTCATCGGTGCAACAATTTTTAATAGTTCGAGCCCAATTTACTGGTTTAGCTCATTATGACTTTCTCTTTATATTGAATTTTATTTTTATAATCAGATCTTGCAATACACACATGAAAAAGTTTCAAAGATTTTTTGCCAAACTTGAGAGAGAACACCTGACCAAACCAAAAAGGCTTCTTTAGCGACATGCCCATTGTGGATATCACACAGGTCTTAGCCATAAGTCTTACAAATGAAATTTCATGGAATTATATGAACCTGACAGAACAGTTGGAAATAAACACACCCAAGATATGAAAATATCTTGCAAAGGAAAAGAAGTATTGACCTTTATCACGCTTGTTTGAGTCAGTTAAAACTTAATAAAAGCACTATTTAAACAGCACAAATGGAAAGAGCAGGTCAAAATTAGTAAGTACTCAAAAATTGAGTTTTTGATCTTAAAAATTGTAGTAGTAATGAAGATTTTAAAAACAAAATTTTATATGAAGTGTTAAAAGAAAACATATAAAAGTTTGCATGAAAACGAGGTTGGACGCGCATCGATGCCCATCCAACCTCAACTTCATGCAAACTTTCAAAGATTTTTTTGTATTTTGACAGGATTTTTTTTTGTTTTTGAAAAATTGTCAGTGCAACAATTTTTAATATTTAGAGCCCAAAATTACTGGTTTAACTCATTTTTACTGCTCTTTCCATTTCTGCCGATTATATTGCACTACTATTAATTTTCAACTGACTCGAACAACCGTGATAATAGTCTATAGAAAGAAAAACATTGAAGGCACACACTCTTGACCTTGTCTTTCTATTAGAGGGTTAAATTACACTTCAATTTCATCAGGCATACAGGCTTATTTGATTTTTTTTTCAAATCTTTGTCTCAGATAATTCTAAAAAAGAATTGTAAAGAAGATTCCACAAAAGAAATCTACAAAAGATGTCTAAAGAAAAATTCTAAAACAAGAATTTTTAAGTAGAATTCTGAAAGAATTATCAATTTTTGAAATGGTTAATTGACTAATAAAATGACTAATAAAGTCTCTAGTAATAATACGAACAGGGCGATCATTACAATAATAAGATATACAAATACATGCTAGCAGTCATTATATTTAATGGTAGTTTCAAGGAGTAAAGCCCACTACAGACGTGAACATAATCAATCAATCAATCCAATTTTGATCCGGGTTTACCCCATAAATGGGAGTTGCCGGACTTACCCCACTTTGGTAGCAATCTCTCCAACTCCCACTCTCTATCTCGCTCGATTCAATGGCATCCTTTTTCTCCAAACCAACACTCTTGCTCTCCTCCTCCACTTGCATCTTCTACATCTTCCTTGGCCGTCTTTGCTTCTTCTTGCCCTTCACTCCAACACTTTTCTCAAAACATGCCCATCATCCCTCTTCAACACATGGCTGTACCATCTCACTGCATTTGCCTTTGCAATCTGAACCACAATTTCCTTCAATCCCAACATCTCCATTAGGTCCCCTGTCCTCTTTTTCTCCATAGAGCATAGTGCCCAATATAGTGGCTTCACATTAGCTACTAGCCGTGCTTTCTTCGCTTGAATGTAGTGTCTAGTTGCATACAACTTTGGAGAATCAAAATTTTCTAATTTGCAGCTTATATTCTGATGGATTCAATATATAAAACTTCCTTTGCTCTTATTTGTCGACTTTGTGGGAAAAAAGTGTTGTTTCCATGGAGACAGTAAATAACTAACATTGAATAAATAAAAACACATTTAATACAAAACCGTATTTCATGACATGTTCTTAATCTCTGCTCATTACTGTGCATGACCCCCAGGGAGGGGGGGGGGTACTCCCACATAACTATATGGGTATGTGCTGCTGTTCAGGGTATGGTTTTCAGACCATCCAGTCTATATAGAACAGAGTGCATAAATCACAGTAATTTTTGTCTAGAACAGGGTATAAAATTTTGCAATATTTACAAACGGTTTAGTACAAGGTGTAACAATTCGTTCTTTCCGAATGAGAATTGGTTTGACTGGGTTTTGATGTACGGGAATTTTTTACGTGATTCATAGGCCTGATTTCTATTTAGAGCTCATTTGCTAATCGGAGCAATTTCTCAACTTTTACCTGGAACAGACTATCCACTGTCCTATTTAGTTGCTTTTTGATGTAAACTGACTTGAAAGGATCACAATTTGCTAGTTTAGAACACAAGGGTATCAAGCTTAACTACAGAGTTCACCGCAACTGTCGGTAATTTTTCCTGCGCACCTGTCGTTCTTTACATCGTTCGTTTTTTTTTTCATCGTTCTTTAATGGGGTATTCTGTAGTTATTCGGGGGGACCAAAATCAAGTCATTGGTAGTTTTAAACAGGCTCAGGTTTGTGCACGGGCGATAGGAAACGCGAGATTCGAATTTATGAAATTTTAAGTCATCCTCAACTCATCTGTTTTCCATTGTCTTGTCTTATCTTGCAAAAGTTCCGCCGGCTTTGCCTGCTAAGAAAAACGAAAGGACGAAAATGATAATGGCAGTAGAGCGAGAGATCTGTGGGTTTTTACTCATTTTTAAGGGAAATTTGTGGCAGTTTCGGGGTAAAATGGATTAAGACGGTTTATTTGAAACAAGACAATGGACAACAGATGAGGTAAGGATGACTTTGTTTCATAAATTTGAATCTCGCGTTTCCTATCGCCCGTGGTTTGTGAAGGTCCAGCGGAACACCCACACTTCAAATTATGCGTTATTGTAAATAGCCCGAACCGCAAGATTTGCA
This sequence comes from Zoanthus sociatus, assembly GCA_025331085.2. Lineage (NCBI taxonomy): Eukaryota > Metazoa > Cnidaria > Anthozoa > Zoantharia > Zoanthidae > Zoanthus > Zoanthus sociatus. Next base: position 8,139 of record JAOBAY020021456.1, on the reverse strand, counting down.
GACTTACAAGAACTCGCCTGAAATTTCAGGGATTATATAAATATAACAGTCCTATTAAGCACGAAGCGACAGACAATATGCATGCATATGGGGTGTTTCTTTAAATTTTAGGGATTATATAAATATAACAGTCCTATATATTAAGCACAAAGCGACAGACAACATGGGGTGCTTCTTTAAATTTCAGGGATTACATAAATATAACAGTCCTATTTAGCACAAAGCGACAGACAACATGCAAGCATATGGGTGTTTCTTTAAATTTTAGGGATTATATAAATACAACAGTCCTATTAAGCACAAAACGACAGACAACATGCATATGGTGTGTGATTGGAATTGCTTTGCGGTTTTTCGGCAAGTGTTTTGCAGTACAAGCTTTTTTTTATAAGGACAACTTTATAAGAACAACTCTACAAGAACAAAATGGCTCAGATTGGCAGAAAATTAAGAACAATTAAAATTAATAACAAGCTCACGCACAGGCTGGAAAAACGTGAAAATGTTTCCCGTTGAAACTTAACTGAATCTTGCAAAATCGTTGGGCAGCAAAAAAATTGACCTCTGCGCGCAGTCTTTTTGTGGGCGAGAAGTGCGACTAAGCCGAAACAAAATGCACAGTTGTCAGATTAATGTACATACAGAGATCTCCTCAAAATACATACCATAAGCATTGTTTTAACAACAATAACAACAGCAACTTTATTTAGGTGTCAAGTCGTATTTAGCCGGCCACAGGCCTACTAATTGGGGACAACATCATTTTTTTTAATGCTTTGTCTTTTAATTTTGATTTCCCATATTTCAAACTGCTCACAGAACCAACAACGAAATTAGGAACAAACTGGGGCTGAAGCAGGCAAAAAGTTAAGAACAATTAGCCTCGGCAAAATTTAATGAGCCTTATAAAAAACGTGTATCGAATTGATGAAAGTTCTGTTTCTTTTTATTCATGTACAAACAATTTGTGATTTCTATTCTATTCTATTTAAAGTACGCCATCACACTTTTTGTTTAATGCACTTATTTATAAACTCTTATTTGTAATTACGAATCTGAACAGACATAACAAGAATACTGCTAAAAAAATTAAATAATAAAATAGTTACTGTTCATCAACAGGATTCCTAAATTGCAAACAGACGCATGAATTGCAGTGAACTCAGATTGGATATTAAAAAGGTTAGAGACCCCTTGAATACACAACACGGTGTGTGTGTATGTGAGAAAACCAATGATATTGTAGTCACTGTGGTATGAAACACTGAACAGAAATCTGTTCCATTTCATCCAAAACCAGCGCGTACCATATGAGCGACAACCATCTGTGTTGTCTGCACTGGCAAAAACTTGAGTTTATACGTGCGCGCACGAAGCAAGACTGCAACTACTATATTGTTACTGTTCATTTTCGAGGTCATGATCAACCACGTCAAACTTTTTATTTCAGAAATTAAGTGATTGGGGGTTAAAATTGATTTGAAACCCATTTTTTAAGCAACTGGGACGACAAATTGGACTCGATGTCGCGACCTCCCATAAGACTTATAACTACAGTCTAAATGCCAAAACAACGCCTTAAAGTCCCTATATCGCAATTTTTTAATCTTTAAGATGAAAACTATTGTCATCTATGAACTCAGAATTGGAATAACCGAAGAAATTCCCGCACCTACTATGCTTTTTACTGAATCAAAAGAAGTTTGGAATTTGACGTTTGACCGAGCGGCAGGGGACTGGTACCTGTGACGTAGCAGCAGTAAAACGTCCTTTACTGTCATCAGTGTTTTACAAGAAAAAACGTGACAAAGTGCTTAAAACTGAATTTCTCCGTTTTTGATGTGTTTTAAACCGTATGAGTAAGAAATTGTCGTGTTGATAAGGCTGGGGTTTAACCAGAAAACTTCAGTTACTTTAGCCTTCAGACTCTATTATTAATTACAATTATTCTATTTTTTTTCAATCATAACTTAAAAAAAGAAATAAAACTTCAATGTAAATAGAAATAATTCTAAATACACAGAAAAGAAATGTAACAAGATCTTAAGGAGCAAATAAAGCGATTCCGATTCCGATAATATTCAAGCGGAAGCTGCATCAGTACCTTCTTCTACGTTATCACACCAGGACTTTATTGCGTTCGACGTCAGGAGAACGTAATCATAATCTTGCGCAGGCGGAAAAAATCTCGATTTTATGGTTGATCCAAATCGACGCCATCTTGGATTTCTCCGAGAGGGTCTGGGTGCGGGAAGATGGGCCTCGTGCGGAAAAGTATGCACTGCAGAGGAAGTTTCATCATCATTGAGGTTCATTTTACACAGGACTAAGTTCAATCCCTCTAGCACGGTGCTAGAAATATCACCATCCTATCCAACCTTTAAACTGACTATCGAACGCACTGCAACAATTTATGATTACTACTAGTAAAACTGAGAATTAATGCTCGGTCAAAAACGACAGCTGTTTCAAAACTGTCTTATTTGCAAGTTTCAAAACCCAAAAAACGTAACACAGGAACCGCGAAAAACTGTTTATTCTTAAAACTCAGTATTACTAAAGGGTTCTCCTTTTCAACTAAATGATAAAAAATTTAAGCGATATAGTCATAGAGACATTAACGTCAAACACTTTTAATAAAAATAGCAGACGCTTCAAATCTTAGGCATGCAACTGGTCACAACGTTGCAAATGTCTCAAATCTCGTGAAAGAAGGATTTTTCTTACAACCAAGATCTTTTCATCAACTGAGTCTTTGATGCTAACGGCTGCAAAAGCTCAGCCATATTAATCTAATTCTAAAAAAACAAAATAACAGATAAACCGACAAACGTCAACTTCATGCCGAACTTCCCAAAAGAGAATGATAAGAGATGTTGTAAAACGCAATATTTCGGATTTTAAATCTTAAACCATTATGAGACGATTAAAAAGTACAAGGAATTTTGCCTTAATACAGTTAATTAGAGATAATACCATCATAATTGACACGGATATATACCAACTGGAAGTTGCTCCTATTTATAAAAAATAAGCTTACTATATAAGAAAAACAAAGTGGTCTGTAATTAACTCGGGTCTCAAGGCATGTAGAGAGCTTAAATTCTTATTTAGATAAACATTTCAGTGTTTCACATGCTGTATTCAAAACCTAACACAGTAGAGAACTAGACTTATTCAATTAAGCTTTTGTTCCACTTTTTATTTAAACATTGCATCCGCTCTTGTACATTTCAATAGTCCAATAATGCTTTAACATACCGAAATATCGCGTTTATACACACCTCTTGTCTTCTGGTGAATTTCGCTATGAGGTTGATCTTTTTCGGTTTATCTTTTATTTTGTTCTATTTGAATTGTTCGTGGATATTAATCTTCTAAAAGTCCAAATCCGATTGCGTAATCCATCAAACCGAGATAGCAGGCTATAGTTTATTAATCTTATAAATATTTATATGAGAAAGGCCAACGCTAAGAAAAAACAAGCTTACGTTTTAGTGTTGATGTTTTGCCTCGAAGGAATTAAAACAACTGTCAGTTAACCTTCACATAAATTCTTGTAATTCAAAATTAGAGTTAGATATTTAAGTTGTCGCATTTATGCATGTTTCATTGTGGTTGAAAACGATGTTAATAAAACATCGAGTTAATTCTCAAAAAATGTACAAAAATTTCATTTCTTATTAAATCATATTTTATTCGAAATCTTTAACTTTGGTCTGGCATTCGTAATGTATTTTCCCAGTGCCAGGAACCAATGAATTTTAGCCGGCATTACTGACTATAATAGGCTAAAAAGACCACAGACTATTTGTTCAAATGCTGGATAACTTTAACACTACGTTAAGCAAAAATTTAGCAACAATTTTTTCTCTATTACAAAGTTACGGTTTTATATTAGATTACTGAAAAAATTTTCTATGGAAAAAAAAAAATTTTAATCTAAAAATTACGGGTCAAATCCTTCTCTGAGGTTAAAAAAAAAGCGTTAAACATTTAATACTGGGTTGGGGCTTTTGAATTTAAACATGGCCAAGCATTAATTATTGAATGAATGTCGTCGTCGTGGTTGGTCTCGTTTCTGGTTTTTAAAGTGTATATATCGCTTGTGGTTATTTTGTATTTATTAGAAATCCTTAAGATTCTAATGGTGATGGCTACAGAAAAATTCGACTACGATTTTTCTTCATGGTGTAATTTGCTTTTAGGTTTGGATAAATGACCTCCGAAAATTCACCTTGGCCGAGTGATGGGAGGCTGGTAACTAACATATTACTTTCTGGTCGATAACGTCAAACACAGAATTCAGTGGTCAGAATCCGCACCAGATCCTATATATCTGTTCAATTTACGTAGCTACAACACACCTCGCTGCCATATCTTGCATTTTGCAAGAAAATGCAACAGATATATGAAAACAGGACCGGTCTTTCTCGACTAAATTGGTTTTGACGTCACGGTCCACAAACAATATGATAGTTACCAACCTCCCATCGCTGGGTCAAGGTGATTTTTCAACACTTTAAATGCAAAATACATCATGAAAAAGCTTCGTAACTGAATGTTTTTTTAACCATTACCATAAGAAGAATAACGATTTTTTATACATATAAAAAACCCACAAATGATATATACACTTTAATATCCTTATTACTTGCTAGCGGTCGCCTTCTCAAATAAACGTTAGAGATTTTAAGATACCAGGACGGCAACGGAAACGGGAGCGGCAAAGAACAATAGCCTTAATTCATGCGAACAAAAGTTGCACGTTGCAATGTACCATGCTGTTCACCTGCTTGCAGTCGTCTTCACTGATACGCCGCGAAAAGCTCTGTTCGGTGGACAACGCGAACGTCAAACAACAAAGTTTTTGTTTGTTTTCAAGGCTCAACAATTTAGATTTTCCTGTTCGAATATCTTGTGCAATGTCGAAAGGGAAAATTTATCGATGATCTAAAATAGAAAAACTAAATGGGAAACAATATCTTTCACAACTGCCATCATCTTTCCTCCCATTCTCGTTTCTTAATGTCCCTATTTTCAGTAGATGAGGAGATGCACCATGTAACGGTTCGTTCGTTCAGTAGATGAGGAGATGCACCATGTAACGGTGCGTTCGTTTGGGCCTATTCCGGAATAGGAATACATTTGGAATAATACCAAACGAACAGTTATTCTAAGTAATACATGTATTCTTAAATGCGCGCGGTAATTTTCACTTCGGGTCTGCGGATTTTTGTAGCTCTGTAGTAGGCCGCGGCCTGGTTAACCTAATTGGTAAGATGCCAGTCTATCGTGCGGGAGGCTCGAGTTCGATTCTCGGCCGGAGCAACACTCGGGGTCTTAAAATAATTGAGGAGAAAGTGCTGCCTTTGCTCTAATATCTGCAAACGGTTAGACTTTTGCGTCTTTTGCAGGGTAGTGGTCCCGATGTTGTGGTCTGTCTTCTTCACTAGTACTGAGGGCATTTACTGTTAATATTGTGAGCAGCTGTTGCGGACTATCTAAGACCCTCAACTGTCTGACCCTGTATAAACTGGTAAACAGGTTCTGAAAAGCCCCGAGCGGAGAACTTGTATATGTTTGTATTTGTATTTAGGCAGTACAGCTGGTTTGGCGTTTTCGTTGCTGTCGAGCCGGTTGTCCGGCATTTTTGATGTTGTTGTTGCTGTTGCCTTTCAGGTTAGTACGTGTGACGTCACTACTCCGGATTATTCAGGCTATTCTAATATCAGGTGCAGAAGGAGCGGAAGAGTATTCCATGTAATCTGGAATCAGAATAGGTTCCAAACGAACAACTCTTCCAAAACATCCAAGTATTCCTATTCCGGAACAGGCCCAAACGAACGCACCCTAAGATTTACTTGGTCTAAGATCAACAGCAGTTAATAATTAACTAAGAGGATATTGCCATTCCTTTTCGGTCATATTCATTGGTTTCCAGGCATCGGAGCATGAAATGCGCCACATCTGATCGGAAGATCCAGCCTGCAACTGCACCTGTATTGCACTGGCCTTCTTCAACTTTATACTCATAGGTTGGTAAGCCTAGAAAGCAACAAATAATATCAATTAATATTAACTCTACAAGTGAACTATTTCTTTTGTTTGGGACACCAATATATGGCAGGCTCGTACAAAGGAAGGGGTGTGTGTGTCTCCCCCAACGGCCGCAAAAGTCCACAAAGTCCACTCCATTATAAAAGTAACGATGGACAACGATCATCAAAATATATTTAGAAGCACTTTTATTTACCTGTAAAACAAACTCAATCACAAATTAGAATAAAATCTGTTAGTCCAGCAAAAATACCCTAATCACAAAGTTATTCATATACAAAACTTTATCATTATTTTTCTTATGCTGTCCTGAAAAAATGGTGATAAAATGACATCATGTCTGGGGAACTGGTTCCAAAAAATGTTGTTCACACCCCCTCCTCCCAGAAAAATTCCTGCGTATGGGGCTGGATAGCTGCTATGTTTATTATTTTTTATGTCTCTAGGGACTGTGTAAAAACAAAGAATATTGCAATTCCTGCATTCTGCTGGCTACTCTACTAGGGGTCTATTTCTTTTAATGATAGCAGAAACATAAATAGATTTTCAATACGTATTTTTTTATTTTCGTAATGTTACTTTGTCTGACTAGTTAAGTGATACTGAGACAATAAGAGCTTTTGACCTCGTGAGCTATTCGATAAAAGCAAAACCCTTTTCCAAGCTTCTTGGTTCATTTGAGCCAGATATTATCTCCGGTTTCTGTAGTGTTAAGCTGATAAGAGTCTTTGATTCCCCCTGGATGGGACACTAATCTATCACAGGTTTGCTCACAGCTAACGCTGGTACTCATTTACCTATCCCAGAAGGATGAAAGCCGAGTTAACTTTGGTGAAAAAGAAGGTTGCACAAATACTCAAATCTCGGTGGGGCAGGGATCAAACTGAGGACCTTGTAATCAGAAAGCAGAGATCTTCCCAACTCTGCTGACCACGATGCCCTTGGTCTTATGAATTCAAACTAAAATTGCCCTGCTCGTGTTTACTATGACACAAAAAAAGAATATAATGTATTGCAACATTTTGAAGATGTTGGATGGATTTTCTGAAGAGTATGATTGCCCCACCTGATGCATCTTACCATTTTTCAACTGAGGAGGCCTGACAATGGTATAATTAACCTCGGTTGGATCTGATTTCTCAAGAAACTTTTCCATAATAGCCATATCTTTTAGATAAGCACCAATAAAAAGTGGTTTTACAATCCACTCAACAAACCAGCGATTGTTTGGCCCAGGTTGCGTGCACCATGCTGTGACAACTATCAGGCGTGTGACCTTGTACCTGCAATAACAGTAACGAGGTACAGTACATACAATTGCTGGCCTGCACAAATTAAATGCACAAATGATCATTTTGTTCGTGAATCGATTAATCCTATCGTGTTTTGCATAACCCATTTTTCCTTGATGTGTGTCTATAGGCTGCCCTTTGAGTTTCTCGGACTGAGATGCAAATGCTCCAATTTTTGGAAAAATTCTATTAAAAGTAAACCTAGCAGTACAACTTTTAAAGCTATTTCAAAGTCTCTGTTTGTTTCCACTGTCAAAAAAAAAGAAATATTTTGAAATTAAGAAATGGGTTATGCAAAATGAAAATTGTTAAGCAAATTTTTTTATGGTTAACAACTTTTAGGTTATTATAATATACGCAGCTATTCAATTTGAGTAACCCTGAAAATGTCAGTCTTCCAAATATCAAAATAATATGTATTTATATTATCAAAACTCTGAAAAAAAACTAAAAAACGGCATTGAACAACTTTTGAGTCAGTTTTGGAAGCTTTAAGACATCCAGTTGTGTTCAGATACATAAATTCTGCAAGTATTTTTCTTAGAGGCTATATTTACAAAGATACAATCACTTGAATGTTTAGTATTACTAGAAATAATGTGCTGATTGTTAGTATAGGTAATCATAAGACTTCGAGTTCAATTTGGAAATAATTTGCACGAGTGAGTTTTTCAAAAAGTATCGAAATTGCATGAGCCCCAGGGCGAATGCAATTTGAACTTTTTGAAAAACACACAAGTGTAAATTATTTCCAAATTGAACGAGAAAAGTCGTATGATTACCTTTT
>JAOBAY020021382.1:0-14679 GCA_025331085.2 Zoanthus sociatus | reverse complement strand
TCCAAATCCAAAAGCTCGCGTCCAAATCCAAAAGCTCGCGTCCAAATCCAAAAGCTCGCGTCCAAATCCAAAAGCTCACGTCCAAATCCAAAAGCTCGCGTCCAAATCCAAAAGCTCGCGTCCAAATCCAAAAGCTCGCGTCCACATCCAAAAGCTCGCGTCGAAATGCAAAAGCTCGCGTCCAAATCCGAAATCTCCCGTCGAAATGCAAAAGCACACGTCCAAATCTAAAGTGTGCCTCTCGGCCAGATTGGCCTGGTCTCTTTTTATTCTGCAGAATACTCAGGACTGATAACCAAAAAGAAATCAAAATGGCGGAGAATGTGGAGGTAATGTTGTGCGGAAATTGCAGCAATAGAGTGTATTTGGACAACAATTTTTGTGGGATTTGTGGGGAGAAAGTAAACATACAGGAATTTGCTATAAGGTTTTATTTTGCCGAAGGCTTTCAGTACAAAGCTATTTTGGAAATGCTTCGAAAATACCATGGCATAGAGATATCGATGAGAACTCTTAAGAAAAGGCTTAAAGCACTTGGTCTTAAGCGAAAATCATTAGAGTTTGACGAAGGAGAAGTAAGAAGGAGAATAGAGGAAGATTTGGATGGGCCTGCCAGCTTGGATGGTTACAGAAATACTTGGCACACTCTACGTCGAGAAGGCTTTAACGTTCCAAGACGTGCAGTTGAGCGCTTTAAAAAGGAAATTGATCCCGAAGGATGTGAAGCAAGACGACGACACCGTTTGAAAAGAAGACTTTACGTCAATCCGGGGCCAAACCATTTCTGGCACATGGACGGCTACGATAAGCTCAAACCCTATGGATTTCCAATCCATGGTTGCATTGACGGTTTTAGCCGTAAAATGTTGTGGTTAAAGGTCTCACGGACGAACAATAATCCTTTCGTTGTAGGCCAGTGGTATCTCGAAACGGTAGAAAGCTTGGGTGGTTGCCCTATGAAAATTCGAACAGATTGTGGAACTGAAAACGGCTTTGTAGCAGCTGCTCAATGTTACTTTTTAAATGACGAGAAAGCCCACGTATATGGTACTTCTCCACATAACCAACGTATCGAAGGATGGTGGTCATTTTTTCGGCGCAGTAGGATGACCTGGTGGATCAACTTTTTCAAGGACCTAATGCAACAAAGCGTTTTTACACCAGGAAACGACCTTGAAATGGAGTGCTTGTGGTTTTGCTTTGTTGATGTGATTCAGCAAGACCTGGATATAGTGAAAGATAACTGGAATACACATTACATTAGAAGATCTAGGCATGACACTGTAAATGGTAGGCCTGATGAGCTGTTCCTCTTGCCTGAATTGCATTCTGGAGATGATTTTTTGCATCATGTCTCAGCAGAAGAGAGCCTTTATGTCAAGGAAAACCTTTTAAATATAGAAGAAACATATAATGACAAAAAAAACAGGCACCCTCCCTCACTGAATTTTGAGAAAATTTTGATGATAAACCGGGAATTTTTTTTAAGTGACCTTATGGCTGATATTGATATGTTGTCAGACTGCAGTAATACTAAGAATATATTAAGAATATATGAGGCTGAAGGGAAGAAGGGAATAGGCGGCACTTCCTGTGCAATAATTTAAATCTTTTGAAATACCAACAGCCGCTGCAAATCAAAAATTCCAATCTTGCTTGAACGCACTGTAGGCTGCGTAACTAGCTGCTCAAAGTTCTGAGCATTCAGTATATTTTAAGAAACTGAAATAATACTTACGTTTTCCACAATGTGTGCAAAATTTCCCCTGCACAGCCACAGGTCGACCGCAATCACTACAATACATACTAAATTAGGTTGTCGCAGACTGTTCTGATTTTAAAAATGCCTCCCAGATTTGAGTCTCGACACTGAATAGTTGAATTTCACTTCTTTAATGTTGATCTGAGTAGATCTCACAACCGAATGCTAAATGTTACAATTTTCACTCTATTTATGCTAGTTTTACTGTTACATTTGTTCCTGAAAATAGTATCGTGACATAATACGATTAAAATAGCGTTATGCTAACTCATGCTGATTACATACATAGGTGTGATTGATTACTTGATCCTATTTGCGTCACGTACAGTAATTCTATATTATTCTAGACGTTTCCCTAGCGGAAATTCGATAACAAAGTTCGGTTTCTATTATTAAACTAAGCATTACTCAGCAAATTGAATACTCATCAGTCACAGTTCCCGACAAAATATGGTAACAAGGTGTGTTGTAGCTACGTAAATTAACCCTTTCAGTCCCAGTCAAATATCAACACCCAACTTCTCCTAACATAACTCATAAAAAATACAACATCTGGTAATGAGAAAATCAGAATTGATCAAACAAAGCAAACTACCGAAGATTAAAACTAAAATTCTCTCAAACTTGTTCATTAAACAATATGGGCTCAAGTTGGGAGAATTTAACAGTACAACTGGGACTGAAAGGATTAAGGGGCTGTTTTTTGGGGGCTATTCCAACTATGCCGGAATAAGAATGAAGTTTTTTTTCCTTCCAGACTGTTAGGGCGATGAAATATTTGTTTCAAATTTAAAACTCAAAAGAGTTTTATCACTAAGACACGTTTAAGTTGTAACTTGGCAGGAAAAGCAGCCACACGAATCCGACAAAGTTTTTATTTTGTGTATCCCTATTCCGGAATAGGCCCAACCGAACGCGCCCTAAACAGATATAGAAACTCGACCGGGCTGTTACTACTCAATTCTGCTTTGACGTCATAAACCAGAAAATGATATGGTAGTTACCAGCTCCTCATCGCTCGGCCAAAGTAAATTTACAAACTTTAAGTGCAAATTACACCATGAGGAAAAATCTTACTTTAATTTTTCTTTTTCCGTCACCATTGTATTCTCTTCCTTCTTTTGATGTACTCTTAATGCCTTAGGACTTTTAGTAACGTATAAACATATAATAATTATTACCGCATGATAAACTACTAACTACTTAGCTCTACACTTGAATTGAAAAGGTGTCAAGTTACCATTGGAGGAGGCGCCATGGCAGAACGGAAGAAGAACTACAGCAGCAGTCAGTGTTAGAAAAAGGGAGGAAGAGCCGAAAAAAGGTTGCTGTTCATCTAAGTAAAAATAATGAAATATAGTATTGTGGTCGGGTTTTAAAACTAAGTATACCACGTGATATGACGTCATGCATTCGACCAATTGTAGCGTTGCTCGTGTTATCCATCCCAGACTGCACTACATGATGAGAAGAAACAAACAACAATACATGACATATGCAAAACCGGTAGTTAGAGACGGACTTTTTGAATTTTTTGTTGGAGAGGGGGAGGGAGTGAAAAATTTAAAAAATTCTGCAACCAAAAAACTAAAATTTTCCTCTATGCCCAGGGAAGAAAATATCGCGCAGTGTTCAATTGAAGAAAAAAATATTAAAAAATTCGTAAGATTTGAAAATAATATTTTACGCTGCATTCCTTCGGGGAAGAAATTATCTGTCATATTCGCCTGCGAAGATAAGCAAAAATTCTTGAAGGGGTAGAACGTTCCAACCCCCTCCCCTCTCAAAAAGCAAATGGTCCGTTCCTAAATATAGTTTGACAGCACAACATTTATAATAAAGAAATGGTTCGTAAACATTTTTTTTTTATTTTAAGAATTTTGAAAGTATTTTTCAATTACATTAATTCGCTAAAGGTATCAAAGCTTTGACTCCGTCGAAGATTATTATTAGTACGACTTTAAATTAATGTGTAAGCAAGTATTGCAATTAAGTATTCAAGTTCTTTTTTAACAATTGGTCAAATTTTTCACCTGGCTCGGATTTGACTAATAGTTACTCAATTTTACTTTGAATTTATGGACCAATCACATTCGTGAATGAAAAGCGGTCACTCAAGCCTTGTTCAAATGACGTATCTTTTTCACGCCCCGAACCTAATACCACAATTGGTTGCTGTACGCGAGAAAGGGGGTAATGTTCGAAACGCCAGTTTTTTAAAAAGCTCATGGTAATGATTACACATTTCAACTTGGAGTGAATTAACTCACTTGTTTCACGCCCTAACGTATTTAATACCAATAGGTTTGCATCCTGTGAACTGGCTTTTTGTATTTGCCGCCGCATATGCTCCTTTCTCCCTTTATTTCGAGAACAGAGGTTGTTCTTAGGCGAATAGGGTTGACACTGGCATTATCTGTTGATTTATATATATATGTTTTTACTGCCTCCTGCCTAATATTCTTCACTCATTCATACGGGCCCAGCCTCAGCTAATCTGCTTCATATGACGAACCTCTTGTAAACCTTATTGAGATATTTGGTTCAGCGCATGATGGATACACCATATGAACAAGGCTTCATACGTAACAGCTACGACTTTACATACCATTATGAAAATGATTAACACTTATTGACTGATACCGAGGGAAACAATATGTTTTGTGGTCCCGAGACCGCCGATGTTTCCCGAGGCAGAGCCGAGGGAAATATGGCCGTCGAAGGACCACAAAACATGGTTAAGTTCAATAAGTGTTTTGTTATATAACAACTATCAAAGAAGAACAAAAAGCAGCTTTGTCGTCTCGGCCAATAGGAACACGAGAAAAATGGACTTTGATAGCTGGTATATAACAAAAGCAATTGATTGAATTGACTCGGTCGTTCCAAAGGAAGATCTTTGTAAAAATTGTTTCAAAATCTGTTACTTAGCATAAAGAAAACATTCCTTTTTATTGTGTTGGTTGTATACTAATTTCACCACGGGCGTTTATAATCAGAGTTTTGAGGAAATGCTATGCTACTTCAAATTTCTAAATATTTTTAATTATGGGAAATAGATATTCGGCAGTAATCGACAGGTGCAAATGTTTCTAGATATACGTTTCGAATAAAATTTTTAGATAGGAATTTTTAAAATGTTATCAATTATGACTAGTAAGAACTCCCCGAAAGAGCTCCCGATCTTTCATTCTTGGATTAAGAATAAAACTTAATACAAAAACCAAGTGTGTGTAGTATAATTGAGTAACATGCGGGAACTCGATTTACGCCTAATTTATACATAGAGGATATTACACGGTGGCGCGAACATATGAAGATTATGTTCAAGTAGAAAAAAAAATTCACGAGTAAGTACAGCGAACGAGTGAAATATTTAATTCCACGAGAAGATGAACTTCGTATGCTCAAGCCAACGTCTGATTTTCTTTTTATTACATAGATATGAGTGTTTCGAAAATTTAAAAAAAAAAGACGAAAATGACGGCAAAAACAAAGGAATGACGTCAGCGATACCTTCACTCGTGAGGATATGGAAAATGTGTCACTCGTATCCCGGATGTAGTTTCATATGAAATCTACGAGGGGTGTATTTTACAGTAAAACACTCATATCTATGTAATAAATCGTGCTGTCGGCTATCCTGCGAACAGGCTTTCCCGAAGGAGCGGGAAATCGAAGACTCTCATCCGCATAACACTACTTAAACCAGAGATAAACGCTTGCTCCACGGGCCACTTGCATTGGCTTATAAAGGATTTAGTAGTTTTCGGCGCCCCGAACTCATTTGTTTTTATTTGGCGCGGTGAAAGCGGGATGTATAAATTGATAACTAAATTATGTCAGCGTTCAATCAAACAATAAGCACGGCCCCCGCACTCTGAACTGTCGTGCGGGACGATGATAGCACGGTCAATCTAACGGACCATGCGGAACGATAGCACGGTCAATCTGATGTACCGTGCGGGATAATAATAGCACGGTCAATCTGATGTACCGTGCGGGACAATGATAGCACGGTCAATCTGACGGACCATGCGGAACGATAGCACGGTCAATCTGATGTACCGTGCGGGACAATGATAGCACGGTCAATCTGATGTACCGTGAGAGACAATGATAGCACGTTCAATCTCACGATAGCACGGCAAATCTGACGTTCATTGCGAGGCGAAGATAGCACGGCCAATCTGACGTTGCGGGACGACGATGTAGCACAGTGAATCTGACATTTAGTGCGGACAATGATTGCACGGTCATTCTGATGTTCAGTGCGGGATGGCGATAGAACGGTCAATCTGCCGTACGTTGCGAGACAGTGATAGCACGAATCAATAAGCATTGTGCCAAATTGTTGCGCTTGTAATGCTAAGTCAGTTTTTCGATTTTCAAAAAGGTTGTAAAAAACGTGCTTCTGCATAGTTTGAATGAAATTCGATAAAAAACTGACGAGTTAAGGCTGTTTTATTTAAGGTTATTTTCCTATTTTTATTGACACCGTAGTTTGGTGCACTGGGACAAGATACAGGTAATGATACGTCATCAGTACGTCATTTTGGCAGGAGTTATTCCCGCGTTCTACTATCTTGCTTGTTTCTCAACAAAATGATGTCATCAAATCAAAGACAAAGCAAAAAGTCACGTGTTTTTTGTTCACATGACTTTTAGGCCGAGCGACTTGAAGGGGATAAATTTTGCAGTAAAAATTCGAAACTTCTGAATGCTGTATCTTCGCGGATTTTCAACGCTCTTTTAGAAAATCGAAAAACTAATTTCGTGTCATATGCTCATTAAGTGTAAGTGTCAACCAAACACACGGGTAAAAAACTCAAAACCCCAAGCACTTGATATAAAAGCTGAAGTCTAAGGTTCTGAACCGTCAAAGGAACAGATAAAAACATCAGTCGGCAATAAAGTGATGTGGGGGGGAAAAGGGGGTGGGGGGGCGGGGGAAACAGAGGCTGCGAAGCTGAAAAACAGACCAATCGAATCCAAATCAAATCAAAAACTTTCTGTATGCTGTATCACTTCGCTCGACAGGAATTGGAATACACAACTTTTCCAAATCGCAAAAGAAATATTTCAGAAATGAGTTCTTTATACCTTACTGAATAAAAACCGTTTAAATAAAGTGTACTCGTAAAATATATTTAAAGTTATATATTTTCAAGCAATTTATTTAAGGCCCATGCAAATGGAAAATAAGTAACAAATTTCGGAGTGGTTGGCACTTGTTATATGATGCAAAAGACTGATGCAACACTACCAGTATTACTGGCGGGCGACTAAACAAGCGGTCACCCTTTTTTCAGTTTATTTTTGCGTAATTCACAAAAGTTAGCCAACAGTTGCTTTTTGTGACACAAATGATATACAAATTTCTAACAGAAGACCTAACAATAAATTTAGGAACTAATTTCTAATCGTAAAATGTAATTTTCACTGGGTTTTGAAACATCGAAAAAGATTTTCAAATGTGCAAATTTCAGTTGCGAGTATTTTGACACGTAAAACGATGTACCGCATAAGCAAAACAAACTGAAAAAGTTTTACTAAAAAATTAGAATTAAAATTCTATTCAACTAGTTCTATGTTAGTTCTGTGTCGAACTTTTGTATTGTAACACAGGTTGTTTATTGACAATTGTTGTATTTATATTCTTTCCGATCGTATTTATATTTAAAATCACTCTCTCATGCAAATTGAAAGAGTTGTACGCAATGTTATAAAAAAAAAAAATCAATTTAAGTACGTACAAACTTTAAAAATAAAAAGGGGTTCAAATTTGCAGAATTGAAAATACGTTTAACGCAAGACAAAGGGAGGTCCGGCTTTAAATGTAAAACAATTGTTTTTTCACAAAGTAACTTAATTTTTATCTGGTACAAATATTCTACATTTGTAGTTGTTGCATTCCTTTGCATGCACCACGCAAGAAGAGAGTCATTAAAGGCATTAAATTGTTAACCTTACTGATATATATATCCTTCAGGCAATAGTCTTATAGTGCGTGCGGAAGCAAAGCTAAAAAAAAAAGAGAACACGAACAAGCGCATAAGAAAAAGAATAACATTTTAAAGAAACAAAAAAAGCAGAGAAAGTTATTTGGGATTAATAATTAATTCCCAAAACTTGTGAACCTCATTTTTTTTTGTCATGTATTGTTTCAATTAACTGTACAGAGGCCCAAATCGCCCGATGGTCAAATGATCAAAAGTTACAGATGAAAGTGACGTTCGTTTAGTAAAAAGAAATGTTGTCATCAGACTAGAAATTGCCATATAGAAATTAAAGGTAATATGAAGAAGATAAAACAAAGAAAAGCAAGTTTTGCTTTTGCAAGAAATTGCACCAATGTTAACATTTTTGTTCAAGCACGCGCGTTGCTTAAGCTGCATTTAAATTTTTAATTGACGAAACGATTCTAGTATTTTTACTGCAATGCACGTTATTTGCAACCTATGGAAAACTACTCAGGCTGCATGATTAAGCTTGAGATACTATTACTCACGCTTTCAATCGCATTTTTAAAACCTTCTACGTGGCAAAAATATCATTTATCGGGGTTTCAGTGCTTCACAAAAATTCCAGTGCGCTACATAGAAGAAACGCGATCGTTAATTGCTAAGGAGACAACTCAAAATGTATCATACTTAAAATATATAATGAACAATTTTGACAATAAGATCATAACCGTCACGAATGCTTTTTTAAAAGCAAAGCAAATTTAACCAAAAATAATAAAACGGAACACATATTATCAACTTAGTAGACAAATTGCACTGGAAAAACAAGATGGCTTTGCAAGTTTCTTCACGGGCTGAAACTAGTCGCCGACTTTATAAAGGCAGGTTTTTTATTCTTCTATTATTCTGTGCGCTTGGTTTTTCCAATTCTGGTCAATGGACATCCTACGCTTCAATCACCAATATCGTTCAACGTTACTATAATATCTCATCGTTGGCCGTCAACAGTCTTTCCATGTTATACCTGATGTCTTTCGTGGTGTTTGTACTTCCGGCTGTATGGTTAAATGAATCCTATGGCCTCAAAAAGTACGTTATAACGGCTTCATTTCTCAACACGCTGGGAGCGTGGATAAAGTTTGGTGGCTCCAGATCTTCTGGTTTTGTCTGGATTGTTCTTGGTCAAGCAATAGGCGCTGTTTCTAACACCTTCATATATATTATTCCTGCAGAAATTTCAGCAGTTTGGTTCGGTGAAAATGAGAGAACGATTGCAACTTCATTAAATACGCTTGCGTTTCAGGTTGGAATCGCAGTTTATTTTGTAATTGTCCCGATAATAGTTCCTAAATCCCTGAACCAAGAAAAACTGTATTATGGATTTTCCTGGTTTAATGGTGGCAATGCTGTGTTTTGTACCCTAATAACCATAGCAATTCTTATTGCCTTTGAAGATGCGCCCCCAACCCCGCCGAGTAGATCACAAGCTCTTCACACCCAAGGCGAGAACAACTTGAGCTTAGTAGAATCCTTGAAGCGCCTGATAAAGAACCGTTCGTATGTACTTCTTCTAGTAACTTATGGAATTAATATCGGGACGTTTTACGCTTATACGACTTTGCTAAATGAGATGCTGTCAAGAAAAGGTCGAGTCACAGATATCGAAATTGGGATACTGGGCTTTGCATTTGTAATTGCAGGATTACCAGGTGGGCTACTAGTTTGTATCTATGTGTCAAAAACCAATGCCTACCATAGTGTTGCGAAACTGTTGATTTTCATGACCATCTTGACAATAATATCCTTTACAGTGACTATTGAGCTCTCTGGTAATATAGTGGAGCTATTTATCGCTATAATTTTTCTTGGGCTGGTTGGAACATCATTTTTACCCCTCGGTTACGAATACGCCGCGGAGTTAACCTACCCAGTCCTAGAGGGGACGAGTACATCACTTCTCATTGCATCAGCACAGGTGTTTGGGATTTTATTCATAATTTCGGGTGGTATTTTCATCACTTTTGATCAGCTTTATACATGGTACAATATTTTACTTGTTAATCTCTTCTTATGTGTTGTTACGATTCTTGGTTTCATTTCGATATTGTTTGTGAAGCCCCACTTGGTACGACAAGAAGTTGACTCTGGTAAAGATAATGTTCACACACGATCCTCGTACCAAGCTGTTGCAGAGAACTCGGAAAATGAAGACTGAACATTCGTACGAAACAAAGGCATAACGTGTTGCATGCTTTTGTGTTTTTTATTCAATTTTTTACGTTGTTGCAAAATACTTATCGCCACCTTCTATGCCTTATGTCAGCTATAGGCAATCACTATCTCTCGCCAATTGTTTCAATAATCTTAATAGATAAGATTCATTTGCATCATGCAGTGGTTCACGCATCGCCCAGAGCTAACAAACAAATTTTGAAAATGCCGCATAGAAAACTGTTTTAAAAATCCTTTTGTCTTGATTTCCTTCAACTACAAGGAAATGCCAGCAATGGCATAACAAAACTTGTATCCACCGAATGCAAGGTTTTCCAACCGGCCAAAACAACTATTTGTTATACAGCTATTGATATTTTACCATGGTGCTCAATTACTGATGATAATAAAATTCCCAACCCCAGTTTCTCTCTCCATCTCGGCATGCAAAAATGCAACAATTCAAGTAATTTCTGCCACAGCAGCAGCAACTGAAATCGAGTCACTAAACGAAAATGTTTCCTTAAAATTCCAGACGTTTTCCAGGAGTTTAGGGAAATTATTTGTTTTTCCAGGAGTTTTCTAGGGCCCTGGAAGAACATTTTCAAAATTCCAGGAGTTTTCCAGGCATTCCAGGACTAGTGACCGCTATGGTTTGCAACGAACACTTTTCGTTTTCATCAGGCAACAATTCAGTGGCAGCCATGCACAAACAAAGATAGTTACGTTAGATCAAAATTAAGATAAAAAAAACTTCATTATACCAGGGAGGGAACACCAACCAAAATGAACTTTAGATAACAATTGTACGATGATGATATGAAATGCTTTAGAATCATAGATAATAGCAGCGGATGTTCAACAGGTACAAAGTTACTTGTCAAATCTAAACGATTGGTCATTTGATCACTTCATGAAGTTTAATTCAAAGAAATGCAAATATCTCGCAATCACAAGGAAAAGGAATATTATAGATTCAACCTATACACTTATTAATGGCTCACAGATTATGTCAGTTACGACTGAGAAAGGCCTTGGTGTACATGTTTCTACCAAGTTATCTTGGAATAATCACATTGACGTCATCATCAGTAAAGCCAACAAAATGCTGGGCATGATCAAAAGAACTTGTACCAACGAATGTGACCAGAAAACATTAATAATTTTATACAAATCACTTGTTCGATCACAGTTGGAGTATGCTTCACAAGTCTGGTCACCTTTCACTAAAGAAAAGATCACTGTACTTGAACGTTTACAAAGACGTGCAACTATATTCATTCTGAAAACTGATCTATGTTATCCTGTGAGACTTATTTGTTAAACTTAAAATTTTATCTCTAAAATATAGAAGAGAGATACTGGATCTTTTTGTTGTTTTTTTAAATGCCTCAAAGGTTATATAGATTTTAATGTTTCGTCATATGTAAAGTTTAAGTCAACCAAATATAACACCAGATTGTGAAGCTACACTTTTTAAAACTAATGTTTTTAAGTTTTCTTTTTTCAATCGTATTGTAGACTCATGGAATAGCCTACCACTAGACGTTAGAACAATTGAATATTTCCGTCATCATTTAACAACAATATTAATAAACTTTATCTTAAAAAATTTAATGTAAATAAGAATAGATTTTTGTAATTAATCTATAACTTATTGTTATGATATATTTATACTAATTATGTTACATCGGGGCAGTTTAATTTTACAAGGAATCAGATCTTGTATTTTTACAATTTTTGTTTATCTATTTTAATTGTTAATTTATCTTTAATTTGAAACATGATAATCTGTGTAATTAAAGTTGAGTAAATCAATTGAATAAATAAAAGTAATCTTGCCTCTTGTGATTATTCAAGTGATGACAATAAACCTGATATAGAAACTTCACAAGTTCACTATTAATAGGATCTTGGGTAAAGTTGTTGAATTTGGACGGTAAGACAACTTAGCAAGGGCAATTACGTGTTTAGGTGTTTGAAGGAAACAACCCTTGGACCTATTGAGATTTTCAGTTCAATATTCAGACTTTGGAATTTGTACAAACACATACGGGGCACTTGCACTGCATGGGTGTATATTAACCGTTGTTTGTCAACAAGGATTGGTCACTCTCTTTACATTAACTTCATTGTCTCTCAACAATGGTCAATTTATGTACTAACTCTGGACATTGACTGTTTACAAGAAAGGTCAATCTCTATGCATTGCCTCCATTTTTTTCAACAAGGGATGATCAATCTCTGTGTAATAACAACGAACAGCGAACGCAGTTTTTATGCTGTATGAATGACTTCAGAAATCCTCGCTTTCAATCGCTTTCGGTCAAACGGAATTTCGACTAATGTTAAAATTCTAGTACGAATACATACACATTAATTTATGGAATATAAATAAATATAATGTATCTGGCTTCTTCAAGCAACATCATGACAGATACACAATAAGAACTAAAGATGCCTATTGCTCACAATCAGTGCCTGCAAATGGTTAAAGAACACACTAGTGGAATGAATTAAATATCTTGCGTTTCTTATCATCTGGACCATACTCAGCTTTAGTCTCTTATTTTCATTGAATTATTTCTGTAGGAACGCAAAAAAAGTTGTCAACACTACTTCAAACATAAGTTCTTTATACCTTACTGAATAAAATGACCGTTTAAATGAAGTCTACTCGTAAAATTAATATATTTAAAGTTATATATTTTCAAGCAATTTATTTAAGGACCATGCAAATGGCAAAATAAGTAACATTTCAGGCCAACAATTCAATCGGAGTGGTTGGCACTTGTTGTATGATGCAAAGGAATGCAACATTGTCAGTACATTGCCGGGCGTCTAAACACGCGATGCACTAACTCTTGTAAAGTATAGTAGTCCTTTTTTCAGTTCTATGGTAGTCGCCACAAGTTCCAGTTTCGCCACTACTCTAGCACAGTTAATGCTCACAAATACTCTTTTTTCCAAGAACTGTTCCACTCTGGAACGACCTCCCGGCTTGTGTCGTAAACTCAACGTCAATTGTTGAATTTCAAAATGGTGCCACTAGCACGCTCATCTAGCAATGAGCTGCTCTATATTCTGTTGTTGATAGTACGACTTACGCGAACATTTATCTCTCTGCGCGTGAACCCTGACCGCCCATTGCCGGATTAGCTTGCTATTGGCAATTATTTAAATTATAGTTAAAAAAAGTAAAGCTTTGTGTCGCGCTTTTGAATTATACAATTGTTGTGTTTATATTTCTTCCGATCGTGTTTAGGTAAAATCACTCTCTGATGCAAATAGAAAAAGTTGTACGCATTTTTATGAAAAAAAAAAAAAAAATTACAAATTTATAATTGAAAAAAGGTTCAAATCTGCACAATTGAAAACACATTTAACGCACAACAGAGTAGGTCCGGCTTTAAATGTAAAAAAAATTGTTTATTCACTGTAAAGCATCTTGATTTTTATCAGGTACAAATATCTTACATGTTCAGTTGTTGCATATCTTTGCATGCACCACGCAACAAGAGAGCCAATAACGCATTATATTGTTAACCTGACTGATTAATTTTGTTTTTATAATCTTTAATGATAATCTTAAGTGCATGTGGAAGCAACGTCAAAAAAAAAAGAGATCACCAACAACCGTATAAGAAAAAGAATAACATTTAAAAACAAAAAAAAAAGCGGATAAAATTATTTGGGCTTAATAATTGATACCTCAAAGTTTTTTTTGTTAAAATGTATTGTTTCAATTAGTAACTGACGCCCAAAATCGGCCGATGGTCAAATGATCAACTAGAGAAAGACTTCGGAAAAAGTTACAGATGAAAAAGTTTAAGAAAAATAAATAACCTAAAGATATTATGGAGAAGATAAAACAAAGAAAAGCAGGTTTTAGTTCCTTTCAAAAGATTGCTCCAATGTTAACATTTTTGTTCAAGCACGCGCGTTGCTTGAGCTTCACGTGGTTAGATTTTTAATTGATTAAACTATTTTAGTATTTTTACTACACTACACATTCTTTGAAACCTATGTTGAACTACCCTGGCTGCATGGTTAAGCTTGAGATACCATTACTCCTGCTTTCAATCGCATTTTCAAAACCTTCTACGTGGCCAAAGTATCACTTTATTGGGCTTTCAGAGCTTCACAAAAATTCCAGTGCGCTTCATAGAAACACCGAATTTATGCAGGTGGTCGTTAATTGCTAAGGAGACGACTCAAAATTTATCATACTTAACATATAAAATGAACAAACTTGACAATAAGATCATCACCGTCAAGAATGTTTTTTTTTTTAAAAAGCAAGCAATTTTAACCAAAAATAATACAACGGAACGCAAATATAATCAACTTAGTAGACAAGTTGCTTTGGCCGGGACAAGCAAGATGGCTTTGCAAGTTTCTTCACCGGCTGAAACAAGTCGCCGACTTTATAAACGCAGGTTTTTTATTCTTCTATTATTCTGTGCGCTTGGTTTTACAAATTGTGGTCAATGGACATTCTACGCTTCAATCACCAATGTCGTTCAATATTACTATAATATCTCATCGTTGGCCGTCAACAGTCTTTCCATGTTATACCTGATATCTTACGTGGTGTTTGTACTTTCAGTTGTGTGGTTATATGAATCCTATGGCCTCAAAAAGTACGTTATAACTGCTTCACTTCTCAACACGCTGGGAGCGTGGATAAAGTTTGGTGGCTCGAGCTCTTCTGGTTTTCTCTGGATTGTTCTTGGTCAA
>JAOBAY020021340.1:0-14682 GCA_025331085.2 Zoanthus sociatus | reverse complement strand
CATTTTTCACAGAACTGATGAGGATTTATGATAGGAAAGTAGTTCTTGATTTTTTGAAAAATTTTAATCGACAATGATTTAAGAAAATACAAACTAGCGGTCTCAAAAGAAGACTTTTCGGTGACGAAATGTAACAAGTAGCTGCAAACAGTGGAAATGAAAAGTACAAGGTTTTTCAAAAAATAAAATGAGAGCGCCAGTTCTTAGACCTTGCACAGCCTTTCTATTGTTTTCGTGTTTATGTCTTAATTGCTAGTTGGCACTTAGCAAAATCTACTACTAGTTATAGAAAAATTAAAGACGGGAAAAGTTTTAAATTTCTCTTTTTTATGTCAATCCTATACAAGATGTTTTCCGAGCTCTGTTTTCCAGATGAACAAAACTTGCTTTACTTTTATTCAAGTAAAGATCTACAATTTTGCAAACTTATAACACCGAATAAAACAACAATAGTGGCTTCAAGTTAGCTACTAGCACGTTTGTGCTATCTATACTTGAGTTCGTCATTATAGCCACATCCCACAAGCATTGCGATTTTACCATTACTTAATATGTTCGTTTTGGGAACCTGAGCCTGTTTACTGGCTGTGCCATGCTGATAAGACCTAAAAAGGTAGAAAAAGCTGTCTATGGCTGCTAGCAATTAGGCTCACTATTTTTTTTATGGTAGTTTGTAGGGGAAAAATTCGCTACCAACACATCCATAGTGTCCAATGTAGTGGCTTCAAGTTAGCTACTAGGACATTTGTGCTATCTATATATACTTGAGTTTGTCTTTATAGCCACATCCCACAAGCATTGCGCTTTTACCATTACTTATGTTCGTTTTGGGAATCTGAGCCTGTTTGCTAGCTATTCCATGTTGATGAGGCCTAAAAAGGCCGAAACAGCTGTCCATGGCTGCAAGCAATCAGACTCATTAATTTTTATGGTAATTTAAAGGAGTAAAGCCTGCCACCACCGTGGTCATAGTGCCCAATACTGTGGCTTCAAGTTAGCTTTTAGGATTAGCACGTTTGTGTTATCTAATTTACTAATTTTCAATACAATTGTTACCAGTTCCAATGTACGATGACATGTATAAATGGAAAATGTGAACAAAGTTATCTGTTGCATAAGAGCAATTTAAGAACATTTTTTATTATGAGAATTAACCCATTCAGTCTCAGTCTCAGAGCTCATACATTTCATTAAACAAATATGAGAGAAGTTTACTTTTAATCTTCATTAGTTTGTTTTGTTTGATCAATTCTCAATTTCTCATTACCAAATGTCTTATTTTGTATGTGTAATGTAAGGAGAACCTTGGTGATGATAACTGACTGGGACTGAAAGGGGTAATTTCTCAAAACTTTTAAGCCTCGGCCGACCAGTGACGTTCAAGATTGTAAATACGTTTATATATTAACAATAGTTTTTTTTTTAGTTTCAGATTAAGTCGATGGAGAAGAAATCTCCTGATTTTACTTTCTTCGCACAAAAATTAAAAATTAATAAAGAGGTATGTCTCATAGAATTGCAGTGGAATCTTTTAGCGGAAACAATCTTATCAATCGGTATTATTCTAAAGACTGGTTATCAAGCACTGAGATATGGTTTCTTAAAGTGATAGTTAAAGAAAGCTAAACAGATGAAGTTGCTTATATGAATGAAATGTTGTATAGTTGATGTTTTTAGATTCCGTTTTGACGCAAAGTAACTATTAACATATAAACGAAAAATAATAGACATATAGTATTATAAAAGGGCATTGACAAATAGGCATGATGCGTAAATTTAAGCATTTAAGAGTTGAAATATTTGACCATCAGAGCTACTGGCGAATCATAAGAATGGCATGCAACGTCAGCTTCTAAAACTACCTATACTAATGATAGAAATTTTCAAGCCTTTTTTTCTAATTAACTTAGTATTCAATTTAAATTTAATCCTTATCAAAAACATCTGCGTGTCTATGGCTGGTTCATATCATCAATTTACATTTGATTTTTATTTGTATATAGTTTATTTAAAGCCATTTTCGTTTTCAATTAATTATCTTTTAAAGAGTGTTTTAATATAAATTTTCGGCTTACCACCATTTTGAATTGTGCCATGCGTTGGCCGCAGTGCCAGGTCCCTAGTTGTTCATTGTTATTGCATTTTTCAAGAGTGGAGACTAGCACTGCAACCAAAACACATCACATTCAAGATGGCGGCACGAGGGGTGATTCGGATTATGTAAATGAGATATTAATTTAAATCATCCTTGGGTAATCAAATGCGAGCTGTGTTAATATGCACCCAAGGTAAAAAGTACTAATATTGTTGGACTGTGTACTTTAGAACTTGAAGAAACATATAATTAATATTTTCTTTCCTGACACAACAGATTTTAGAGTTATCGGTTGGTAATCATGACCTATTTTTGAGAAGACGAAAACCAGACTCCATGGAAATCCAGCAAATGAAAGCCATGGCTCACGATGAGAAAGTTAGACGACAGGTAAAGATCATCCCTGGGTGTGCACAGTCAACAAGATACACAAGATTTTTTTTGTAATACTAGGGAGCTTAAGAAAGGAGATAAATATGGGCGACGGAAACAGAAGGAACAATATCACGTGTTTGCCGTCGCCCTCACTAAAACGCCGGTTGGTTGAAGTACGTCTGTGAGTAGGTTGAAGTACGTCTGCGAGTAGGTTGAAGTACGTCTGCGAGTAGGTATGAAGTACGTCTGCGAGTAGGTTGAAGTACGTCTGTGAGTAGGTTGAAGTACGTCTGTGAGTAGGTTGAAGTACGTCTGTGAGTAGGTTGAAGTACGAAACGTTGAAAAACGTTTGTCAGAAGATGCCATGCATTGAGATAACAATAACTCCAAGCTAAATTTTGTTTTTAAACAAGGCAGGTTATAGAAGTTAAGATAACTAGGATAACTAACAAGTTTTTTGGATTTTAAACCACCACTACATCAAGAGGTGCATTGTAGTTAGTTAATAGTAGTATTAATGAACGTTATCATTTACAGATTGTTTTAATCATAAAAATAAATCATTGCAGTATGAAGCAAGGTATAAAAATTAACTCTTCATGTCGAATATTGTTTACACGTTACAGGCGACTCTATAACCTAAATTTTGGTGGATGGTAAAGGAGTTGAAAGAAGTATTTGAGTTAGAAGAATTTTTGAGATGACCGCCAAACTGCCCCTCCAGACCATGCGAGAGTGCAACTTTCGTTAGGGGACGGTTTGGCGGTTTTCTATCGAATATTGACACCAAAATTGATATTCAAACTTCACTAAAATTCCCTCAAACTCAAATTTCTCTTAAAAAAAACTACATTTACAAAACCTATCTCCTCCCTCAAATTTTATCCAAAAAATCTCAAAATATTATTCAAGAGGCTTCCTATTTATTCAATCTGAGATGTGATTATCGGATTTTTCACATTTCAAATTAATGACGGAGATATCATTAAAAATATCACTAAAAGTAGCGAAAAAATGGTCCTAGGGTAGAGAGTGGCCTTAAAAGGATAATGAAGTTCTTTAAATAAAGTAAGTCTGGTTTCTACTTGTGATAAACTTGTCCGCTTCATGAAGAGATGCCCTTTTGATGTCATAACCATGAGCGATACATGGCTGAAACAAAAATTATTGTTACGGCCTATGATCAAACTTCAACCCATGGGGAACAGTGAAGTGAGCCCGCGTGGGTGCTAAAATCAACTGGAATATGAAAGATGATGAAACACGTGTTCACTGAAAGACACGGTTGGGTCGTAACGAACACAGCTTCTGCAGCTGGATATTGTTAACAGTCTGACAAGTAACTTCTACATGTCAGGGACGGTGTGGAAGTCTTTTTGATTAAATGTAAATGATATAAACATAAATGAATGCAAGGCCTTGTACTGTTTCATGACAAGAGGGGCGAAACATTTAAACGCGTGATTTGACGTTATCGGTGACGCCATTTTAAGTGACTAAGTGACACCCTTTCCATGTCATGTCTGAGATCTTGATTTTCAGCATTTTGTTCATATGTTAGCTTTTTAGAAGTTTTTTCCTTTGAAAATCCAAACAGAATTCTTAAAGAATCCGTTAACATTTTCTTAGAGAAGATATTTCTCCTTCAATTTTTGTTTAACCCATTGTTAAAGTTAACTAGCTTTTGAATAACCCAGAATCGAGGGTCTGCAAATTAGTACGTAATGAAGTTATTATTTTGTAAAGTGTTTTCTTAGTTGTTTAGTACTTTGTTTATGATTCGGATGGATCATTTAATGGACCTCAGTATAAACGGGAAAACTATAGATATCTGATAGACAGTAAAGTGTTGTTGTTGTTTGTGTTTTCGTTTTTGTTCTTAATGTTTTTCTTTTTCATGTTCTTTTCTCATTTTAAGTTTTAATTATCTTAATAATGTGAAAGATGATAATGATGATGACAATTGGTGATGATGGATGATGATGATGAACGATGATGATGGATATGATGATAATAGATTACGGTGATGAGCAATGATGAATGATGGATAATGATGATAAATGATGAAGATGATGACAAGGATGATGGACAATGATTATGGGTGATGATTGATGATGATGATAAACGATGATGATGGATATGATGATAATAGGTGACGGTGATGAACAATGATGAATGATGATAAATGATGGATAATGATGATATATGATGAAGATGATGACAAGGATGATGGACAATGATTATGGGTGATGATGATGATGATAAACGATGATGATGGATATGATGATAAGGAATTACGGTGATGAACAATGATGAATGGTGATGAATGATGGATAATGATGATAAATGATGATGATGATGATGACAAGGATGATGATGGACAGTGATGATGGGTGATGATTGATGATGAGGATGATAATGCATGATGATGCAAAGGGTGATAATGCTGGATAATGGTAGTGGATTATGATAATGGATACTTTAGATGATGGAGTAGTGATGATTGATGATGATAGATGGTAAAGGATGATGAAAAGGATAATGGTAGTGATGATGGTCGATGATGGTAAAGATGTTGACAACACTGACCATGATGAATGATAATGACATTAACAATGATAACAGTAGTGTTCATGAGTGCTATTAGAACCCATGATTTTAAAACAAGATTTAATGATATTTGCTTGTTGTATGCCGACTTTACTATAGTAATAATAAGAAACTAACTTTTGACAGGGAATGGCTCCTCCAACTCTGAACTTGCACAGGTTTGACTCCGAAGATGAGTTTGATCTAAACTATGTGTCAGGTCAACCACAGAAACTTACATCACCCGATAGAATGATTGCGTTGAGTAACTCGTTCGGCTTTGGCGGAACGAATTGCTGTTTGTGTATTGGCGAAGAAGGTGGAAATTAAATTACAATATGGAGTAGTAGGAATGCGATTTTAAAAAGACTCAGCAAGCCAGACAAACCTGAAAATGCTGATGTTCAGCAAATACGTTGATTTTATTGTAACTGTGCTTTATATACCGCTCTTGTTGAATGCTACTTTCTAACATCAATCTAATGTAGGCTTTTTAATAAAATATGTTGTCAGCATCTGGTAAAGTTTTACTGTGTTAAGAGATCCGCTGTTATGAAACTGGGAACTCTTCTTGGGATATTTTCTTTAATGATACCTTAAGTAAACGACGAAGCTCAGCTATTCACGAATGTTTCAAAAGTTGTGTAGGTTTGGTTTAGTTAAACAGTGACCAGATCAAGGCATCGAAAGGACTTGTTAATATGATATTAACAAGTTTTCAATATGTGATGTTCTTTTGAATAACGTCTATTCTAGATTAAAAACTAAATCCTTTATACGAGCCCATAGAGTTGGAGCTTATCTTCGGTTTCTGTAGTGTTAAGCCGTTGAGAAAAACTCTAATTAAATATTTTGACCATTTACTATAAAGCAAACGAACTCGATCAGTTTGATAGGAGTTTGGGCCAAGAGGACGGCTGACGGCACTTCTGATTATTCTTTTCTCTGTTTAGTTTAAAATTCTCAACGCTTTGATAATGGCAAAGTTACTCCAGCGATGTTATTTTAATTATTCATCATTAAATAATGGAGATTCTGTTTATTCTTACATAATCGGCGTGTCAGTTATCAACAGCTAATACTTTATTTGCTAAGTTCCTTCAACCAACCTCTGTGTTGATTAGAGCAACGTGGATATCTACTTTATGTAATGGTAACTACCTGCAACCAGTCTACCTCTTGATTAGAGCAACGTGGATATTTATCACATGCAGAGGGCGTGGGTTCGACTCCCGCTGGGCTACACTGGAGCTTTTTCTCGTTAATGACAGGGTTTCTTTTGTTTTCTAACACTCATACCCAGCAGGCAGTGGGTGGGCTCATCAACAGCGCTTTAATTAATGACTACAAGCTATGCATTTGAACATTTAAAAATTTGAATCGTTGTATGAAAACATCAAAATTAAGAAATCCGATAAAGCATTTGATAAAACTCGAACCGCTTTACTTTTTGAACTTATCCAAACAAACAAATTTGATATAAAAAACCCAAAAAAAAATAGAGCGTATTCATAGTTAGGTTAAGGTATTTTTTAATTCAGCGAGTCAACAAAAAGATTGCAATGATTTATACATCGTTTTTAATCCTTGGAGATGATTGATATGCAAAACGTTTTCGATCCCGTGATATATAATGAACTTTTCGAACTGAAATTTTAATTGTTTTCAGTTCTCAGTTTGCTTTAAATGAAAATCACTGTTTATTCTTGTAAAACCACCACCCGGTGGCTTGAAGATATGAATTCTATTTTCGTGTGGTGAAAACAATATTTTACGAGTGAGCGCAACGAGCGAGTAAAATTTTTTTTTAACACGAGTAAATAAAAATTCATATCTTCAAGTCAACGTGTAAGAAATTAAGTTATTTTTATTATATAGATAAACTGAAGCAAACTAAAATAAGAGGGATTTTATTAATCATTTAATGGGGATTTTTTTAGCAACAAGGAATCTGAACTATGTTCGTATTTACAATATTTCGACTGGCTATTACTAGTCTACATCAGGTTTAATAGAACAATGTATAAAAAATTTAACATACGGAAATTACAAACATAGTATTACGAAAGCTAAGACAAATGGAACTTAGATAAAAAATTAAGAATTACAACTTTTAAAAGTAATTAGATTACTGTTCGTTACATCTGTTTCTACCAAAGGTTCAACGGTTTTAGCCTTTTGAATGAAGACTGCTTCACGAGCTTTCCTTAAAACTTTCCTTAAGACTTTCCTTAGTAGGCTTAGAGTGGAATAAGCAGCATAAAAAGTGTAAAGATTAAGTATAAAAACAGATATTTACTGATTGTTTAGATTGAATCGCTTTGCACCGGCAATTTTAGAAAAGGTGATTTTCCTCTAATATAAGCATTTGTAATTACTCTTAAAAGAGTTACAAAATTGTAATCTTAAGATGTTTAAGTGTCCGCTTAAGGTTTGAGCATAAACTGACCGTACGTTTTAGAAGCGCTTATTAAGCGGCCAATACTCGATGGCGGGGGTTGTTTGTTCCAAAGACACAGAGTTTGTGTAGGTGTCGTGAGTAGCCAATACATAGCCTCAATAACAAAAACCACGTTTAGCTTCGTAAACCAAATGCTGTTGGCTGACCTTTTTGTTAGTTTTCATCTCCTGAACGAACAATGGTTGAATTAAGATGTCTATTTTATACTTTACAATTGGGCTGAAACTAAACCTGTTATAAAATTGGCCGACTGGCCATTATCATGCATGCAAGTTTAAAAAAGCGGGTATAAAAGATTATATTTAAATACGTGTTCCATCAAAAACTATTGTGTCCTTCCTCTGGGGAATAAATGCAGTTCAAAAGATTTGTTTTGTACAAACTTTTGTGATTTAAATTGCTTCTTTGAATTATCGTACTTTCTGTTGTTGAGCTGTGTTAGAACCTTCAGTTCAAAAACAGTGTTTTTTGTTTAACCAACCGATGGTCAAGTTGTTCGTTTTATGACAAACTGTTTTACTTTTAGCCCCATTTTAAGTGTATTTTACAATGGATAATTCAATTTTTAAAGATGTTTATTTTGTATCCTAGGTTTTCGTAGCTGTTTTGTGGTGTTCTGACGAAGGATTGTATAAGTTCGAAATGTCAGTAGTTTGTATCTAAGTAAATTGATGATTAAACATATACCAACCCAGACTTAGTCTAGACTAGAGTTTTTTTGAACATAATCGGTCTTTTTAGGGTTTGTGGAATATAGCTGTCATTTTAGTTTAGAAATTTGGCTTAAAGAAACTGTTATGTAATCTTATGTGTCTTTTAATATAGAGCTGAATTTTGTAAAATTTTGCTCAAAATAAAGGGAACAATTGGTTATTCGCCTACCAGAAACTTAAAAATAACTTGTTCTGCCAGAGAGAGATAACTATGTGCTTAGATTTGGCTTTAAATATTTTAGATAATTTATATAATTGTTCATCGTTTGGGTACGATGAAACTTTTCATATGATACAAAAAGAATGTCTTAACTTTGGTCCACTGAAACTAGTTGCAGGAACGAATTCTCAAAACCTTTTAAAATGCTCGACATGAATGGTAGATTCATTAAATGGTCGTTCTTAGGACAACTTGAAGAAGTTGATAAATATGGTATTTTTTCTGTTATTCGTGTGTTGCGTAACACAGTTTGCGTATCTCCTTTGAGCACTCATTCTACCCAAAACTCCATTCTGCAAGTCTTCGCGAGCATAATTGTCATAAAAAAAACTCAAGTTTAATGTTTAGCATTCAATTTTGAGTTTTGCATGTAACACAACAAAATATTTTTTCCAGTATTTTGCGTAAAAATGTTTTGATTTTTCGTTATTGACAAAAGCTTTAATTTATTGTATGATTTTCCCCGCTCCTAGAAAAAAATGCATGTCAAAGGGAAGATAGAGTCAAAGAAAGAAAAATATAAAATGAAATGAACTGTAATAGAAACTAAGCAATGAAAATGTTGCTTTTCGGGCTTGCAAGTTGCGTGGTTGAATTTTATTTGCTTCCAGGTTCTCGTCTGCCAAATGACGTCAGTTGTGAAGTGGTGAATGACAAGCAGCTAGATCGAAACGGTTTCTAACATGAATTTTCTCTAATATTTTGGATCAAGTCTGGACAATGGAAGTTATTAATTCCTGTAATCGTTAACTATATGTTCAAACTATGCATTCAAATATTGCAATATGTTTATTAGAAAGAAAATAATTCAAGTTTAGCGTGATTATGGGAACTTAGTTTACCCAATATTTTGTTGCACTTTGAGACTAGAATAATTTGTTTTGTTCATTTTTGGAGTATTCTAAGAGGTTTTTAAAATATTTGTAATGTCAGACACAACATAGTTTTAAATTCTCGTTAATGACTCACAAATTAATTCCTGACAAAAAGACCCCAAATTAACAAATGTCAATTCCAAAGCCTATCGGCCAATTACTTGTGAACCATTGTTAATCAAGTTATTAAGCTAAGGACAGGTGTGTGTCAAGTTATATTACTTTAAAGTCGTGTCCGGTTCGCTGATGTTTTTTCCAATTGTTTTGATATAGATAGACGTTTTTGCATAAGCCTTTTTCCAATTTTTTCAGATATAGTTGTTTTTATAAAAACTTGCTTTAATCGAAGGAACTATAAATGAAACAAAAAGAAAGCACTTTGGGCATGATGCATGCATGGCCAGTAAAATCTGTTTCAAACCAAATTGTCTGAGATTGCAGAAAGAAACACAAAAATTGTTTTTCCAACTGAAGTTGTGGGTTTATTTTTCCACAACTGAGGTTTAGCTGGATGGTTATTACTATGCACTTAATAAATGTAAGCTGAATAACTTTGATTCAAAAAATGTCTTTTTTTTCAGATTGAATATCCAGCTACATTTGACACTTTTATTTTCATCTGTTTCATTCAAAAGATTTTAAAGAGTTTCACATTTATGAAATATCTTTTAGAGCGAGTTTAGTTTAAACTTCTTTAAATTTTGTTTTCATTAGAATATAGTCTTGATTATTATTTATCCATATCTTAACATATGTTTCAAATTTATTTGTAAAGATGCTGCAACAAAAAATAAACAATGCTATAGAACCATGACTGGCGAACGTGGGCCGCCATGGACGTGTGACTCGAGGGAGGCGATCCGGAGTTTAAGAACGAATGGGGCGTTATTTCATACCGAAAAGTGCTTCACTTTTATTATGAATGAGAAGTGCTACTCAGACGGAAATTAAGGTAATTCTCGCCTACATTGCTATAAAAGTGAGGAAAAGAGATATGCAAGTCTGGCAATTCAGAGATGACCGACACACTGACTGTTCAGTACAAGTTTTTAACTGTTTTGACTCTGGTGTGCGGCTCTTCAGGTAGGTTCTTGTTAGCAATCTCCATTTTCTGTGAAACACATCTGTAGTTGCACGAAAAGCTCTCCAAAGCGTAAAGGTTTTTAAAACGTAAAACGTTAGATTCTTCAGTCGCACAAAATTGTAATGTTCTCACTATCATGCAGCTAAGTTGAAACAGAGGTTGAAGTTTATACCGAATCAAGCGCTTTTATCGCTTGCGTTGTTACTTCATGGAGGAGAAAACGTGAACAAATTTCTTAAGTCTTATACTTATAGTGAATATAGTAAAAAAAATATATAAGATTTTCATCGTAAAACGTAACTTAGATCAAATGAGTGAAAATTTTTCTTGATCGATCGCTGTGGCAGATCAATTTTATTCCAAATTTATGTTTAAAAAATTGACAAATGTCAAATGATCCAGTAAACGCGCTTGTGCCATGTGGGTTTGAATGTCATTACGTCAAGTGTACCAGCTGTATTTATGCGACTTTTACGTTTGCTAAGAATTTAAAGTGAAAAACATCAAAATTGAGAATTATTAATGTTTTTGGAGTTGCTATGGATCACTATTTTACGGCAAAAATGTTTCGTTCTGGACTCGAAAGGAATGTAATGTTTACCCGCTAGTCTGCCATTTAGCAGCTTTCAAAGTATTTCTAGGTTAAAATAAAGTTTTTATTAAAACTAGATTCCTGCGAGACATTTCATTTGGTGTATTATCCCCTTTATACACTTCAGTTTTTGTATTCTCCAACATGTTCCCCGAAAAATTCGAATTTTCAATTTGCCGCTCTATACTGTAACGGTCACTTTGTTTACATTGACCCTCTCAGTTTACTCCAAATATTTTTACTAGATGAAATAATTAATATCTTGAAAAAATTAGCTATTTTGCACATTAATCGATCTTGGAGACAAAAAGAATACAAAATCTATTTGAACAGCGCTTTTCAAACATGTGTTTCATAGAAGTGAAAATTTTCAGTCAAACATTTCAATTTTACCACTTTAAATGAATGGGATTATTGTAAAAAAGCCAGCTTGTTTTTTCTTTTTATTCTAAAGTCTAACATATTTTAAGGGCCAATATCAAAACATTATGGCCAAAATAGTAATGTTAGCGCGCACTATTACATTATTGTAATTGTGTTTTTACATCTTTCACTCTTTACCCGTATAACTATAATACTTTATGTGTCTAGTAACTTAGTTATAAAAATCGAAGAAATTTATGATGTACACTCTTTTTTTATATAAGAAAGTCAAATTTTTCGAATGAGACTGTACATTCTTAAATATTTTCGGGATATTAGCCTCAAATGTTCTTATACATGTTTTTAAGATACTTTACTGGTTTTAGACAATATAAATAATACATATATCGTATGTGGTACATTTGTGTTTACATTGATTTGTACATGTACTTTGTACTGTTTCGATAAAACTGTGCTGACTTTCTTGCCAGTTTGTTTCAAGAGATATACCTGTAAGAACTACAATTGGGTAAATGAAAAACGTGATGTAAAATTTTTATCTGCGAGTTTTAGTCAAGAAGCCCACCGAAAACAAAATTTCAGTATAACACTGTATGAATTATTTGCAATCGGTTATCATCATAAATAAATGTTCTTCACCTTTTCTCAGCCTCAGCATGTTTTTAACATGTTCTTAAATTTTTGGCGATTTTCAGGCTTATATTATTATAAAAATAGTTCTTGTAAAAAATAGTGTACGACTATATTAGTACTACTAGCTTTATTTCGAAGAGACTTCCGTGTCCGTAAATGATAGCATTTATCAGTTCCAAATCTGCTTTGAAGATTATAGTATTATTGTTATTATAAATAGACAGCTTCAACTTCACTTAAACTTTGGTCTTGTTCATAAGAAACAATACTTCGCGAAAATTTGAATTTAATGATAAATGAAAACCAAAGTTTCTTCACGTGAAACTCAGTTTTTCCCATAAGCCCATGCAGATCGATAAATTTAAACAATCCGGTTGTTTTGTTTTCGAAACGGAAGTGTTGTTCCTTCCTTCTCCTCCACAATATTCCAAAACGTGTGTTCGGCTTGTTTTAATCTTGTTGTTTAATTGCTAATTTTGCCAAATGCTATTAGTTTTGGAAAGGTTTTGCAGTTTCTCGACAAGAAAACAAACAAAAACCCCTGGTCTTTCATTTGACACGCCTGGACTGCTGGTAAACTTTCCACGCAAGTGGGATGAAATCTTGCCATAGATGAGTTTTACGACTTTTATTACATGGCTGTCATAACCTTTGGTTTTGAAAACGTGCTGTTTTCATGAAGATAATTTTCAATTGTCTGCAATTTACTGTGTGGGGAAAAAAATGGAATGCCTTGCGTACTGTTTTTCAAAAAACTACTCAAACGCATTGACAGGTAGGATCAGCGCCGTAAGAACATGCATTAGATTACTCTAAAGAAACTCAAACGCATTTTAAAATGTCAAATCATTACTTACAGTAAAATTTCAGTTGAGTTGCATCCAATTCATATAGGCGAAATTTGTGAGGGTCGTTCACAATTTTTACTCCTTTCATTTGCTTGATTCCAGAGGCACTATCGGTTACTGCGCAACAGAAAGTCTTAAAAACGATAGGCTCGATTTAAAAATATGAAATATATACAGCATGGCTTAGTATTCTGATAAAAAAACTTCGCTTCAATTTGCTGTACGTGATTTAATTATGAATATCCCGGCAACAAATCAAGGATATGAATTTGTACTTCAACCTCTACAGCGTTTCAACCAAAGTTAAAAGCAGCTTAACTCTTGTTTTATTTATAAAATCTTAAAACCTTTGGTGTCGTAATTACCGACTAAACATATCGGTATAAATAATGTGCATTTTGAAGTTACATAATTCAAACGGCAATCGTCGAGCTACCTCAGTACGGTTCTTCAGAAAAGCAGCGGATAAAAAAAAAACGGCAAATAAAAAAAAGGTCTCTCCTGAACCAGTTTACACTCTCTTGTTTTTTAACATTTTAAAATCATTTGAAGCTGAAGTCCTCAAATTCTTAAAACAAGCTTTATCGACGTTCAATACCATTAAAAAAACTGTGCGTTCTTTTTTGAAAAAGTCTTATAGTTATACACTAAAGAGTTATTTACAGTCATTTTGCAGCATGAAATGATTTTATTTCAGATTAAGTTATAAAATAAAAATATACTACTTCAAAATACATTCAGTTTCATGAGATCGAGGATTTCTTCCGGCTTCTTCGATTGGGCATGGAATTAATGGCTCATTTTATTGGCCGTTTGTTTATAATTGCTTTTTATTGATAAAAAAAACTAA
Organism: Zoanthus sociatus; assembly: GCA_025331085.2. Lineage (NCBI taxonomy): Eukaryota > Metazoa > Cnidaria > Anthozoa > Zoantharia > Zoanthidae > Zoanthus > Zoanthus sociatus. The sequence continues at coordinate 963 of JAOBAY020021340.1, read as the reverse complement.
TTCGAGTTTGCAACCGGACTGTTTTTATACAAATTAGACAAACGCTTCACTAATACTGCAACCGCAAATTGTACATGAATTCTATTGACAAAATGTTACAACCGGAATTTAAAACAATTTATTGGTGTGAGCGAAGCGAGTAGCCTCTTAATCGTAACGCAGTGCAATCTTTGGATGTCACTAGCAACGAACATGCGATACATATGATCAGCGGTTCAAGTTCAAGGATGTCACTAGCATTTCGGTACACACGATACATGCGATCAGCGATTCAAAATCTCGATATATTTTGAATTTATAGAACAGTATATTGCCACTACAACAAAATAGTATACTCGTAGCACTCACTTTCTATTAGAAATATCTAGTTGATGTTATGTTTCTCGAAAGACATGTTGACAAGTAGAGAATGTTGATCGCGTTTTAGTTCAATTGTCCATGAAGACAAATTATTGTAAACAGGCGTGGACGTTTTCACAAAAATAATCATTGAAAATGAGAATTTGCCGGGAGAAAGTTGTTCAGTTCTTCAGAGATGCAGCTGAGGGGACGGGAAATCATGCCATATAGTATGTTAAATGTTACTTTTTAAAAAAATGCAGCTCTTTTAAAACTGAGAAAATATTTTATTTTCTGCTTCCGTAGGGCCTTCTGCAGACGTTGTGTCCTGTAAGATTTACGCCGAGGCAAGGAGAGGCAGAGAATTGACATTTGATGAAGGCAGCAATGTGACTCTTAAATGTATGGTTGTCTCCAACCTCCCAGCTCATAACTTCACCTGGGTTAAAAACGACCGTGTCGTGAAAAAATATACGGAAGCTGGAAGATATTCTAATTTCTCCTTGTTCAACATCACGGCAAGAAACGAGGGCTCGTACATCTGCGTGGCTAAATCAAAGGACATAACAGGAAAATGTCAGATAAAGATACACATTAACGGTGAATATAATGTATTACAAGGGG
>JAOBAY020021281.1:0-14684 GCA_025331085.2 Zoanthus sociatus | reverse complement strand
CTTACAGCTTTCTTTCTTTTCCCTACAGCTTTCTTCCCTTTCCGTTCACCTTCTCTTCCACTCCTCATACCTTCCTTCGTTCCTTCCTTCCTTCTTTCTTTCCTTCCTTCCTTCCTACCTTCGTTCCTCCCTTCCTTCGTTCCTTCCTTCCTTCCTTCCTTCCTTCTTTCCTTCCTACCTTCCTTCCTTCCTACGTTCCTTCCTTCCTTTCCTTTCATCCTTCATTTCTCCCTTCCTTCGTTCCTTCGTTCTTTGCTTCAATTATGAATTTTTACTCACTGTAATTTGTATTGAAAGTCTTGGAAAATCGTGGCAAAACCGTCTCAACCTTGTTTTATGAAATCTATGTTTAGGGTTCTCCACCCCACTTCTTCTTTTGACCTCTTCATTAGTAATCCTGTTCCGGCATTTTACTCTTTACATACATGTATATCTAACCATTCTATGATCGAAGCTAGCTGTCCTCCCAGTCTTTCTGTTAGTGCTTAAATTCATCAGCATACTACAGCAATGCAGGCCTCACACATGCACACAGTAAACCTTCGCTCTTTCCTCTAGTGGAATATGCTATGGTTCAGTTTGCTAGCAAGCTCACCAATTCCTTCCATTTATTCCAAGCCCAAATATCCAAGATATGGTCAATCTTGTCAATTTTACCCCTCCTCCACAAGAAGTCACAATACCAAGGATAACAAAAGCTGTTCACTCTTTCCAGACTATCTTGCCCCACCTCCAATCTCTGTGCCACATAACCCTTCACGCAGGTTGGATATCGAAAGTTATCTGCTGCTCTTCTCAGATTTCTGCTACCCAAACATCCCTGGTGGCACCACTTTTCACAACATTGACACCATTTTGAGTTTGCTCCAACTTCTTTGCCACAAAACCCACATGGGTACCCTCTCCTCAGTGAGACGTAATGTTAGGTTCTCTACTGATCACCATCAACATGGTCTTATCTGTATTTATAAACCATCATGGGTACCCTCTACTGAGTGAGATGTAATGGTAGGTTCTCTTACTCATCACCATCAACATGGTCTTATCTGTATTTATAAACCCATATGGGTACCCTCTACTCAGTGAGACGTAATGGTAGGTTCTCTACTAATTACCATCAACATGGCCTTATCTGTATTTTATAAACCCATATGGAAAACCAGGAAATAACATCTCTAACTTCTCCCCCTGCAACCCAATTGTGAATCATGTAAAAATATATACTTTTAATAAAACTGATTCTCAATCTGCCATAACTAAATAATGTGGCAGCTAACCAACACATTACTTCTGTTAGAGAATTTGCAGCAACGCCCAGTCATTCATATAGCTGTTGACGTAGAGAAAGAGAATTAAATCATACTCACCTGATACTGTCACTAAACAAACAAACAAGCAAACACTATATTTAACATCAGTTGCAAATAAAATGGTTGCCCATTCTTCCTAGCCAGAGTCTAATGTTTAATTGCTCGACAGCTCAGATCTTGGTGTGAAAGTCAAATTTACAGAGGGAGGAAAACCGGAGTACCTAGAGAAAAACCCTTTGGGTCAGATTGTAATCAACAATCTTAGCCCACATGCAGAGCCCAGGGCTTGATCTGGGAGGCCAACCTGACTTCCCCTAATCAGTTCTAGTTGTTTTTACAGCTACTGCAGCAGGATCCTAAAAGAAGACTAACAACAGTTGAGGAGTTAAAAAGCCATAAGTACATGTCTGATGTCAGTTGGGAAGCTGTTGAAAGGAGAGAAGTTCAGCCATTGTTTGTACCCCCGGTAAGTATCCCTAGCAGACAGGAAAATATTAATTGATTCTGATTATTTTGTCAAGAGCAGTGTAATTAATTTTTAATTCTGTGCAAAAATTTTATGCAGTTATATATTAAGTCTAATAAGCCAATCAAAATACAGAAGTTTCTATGACAACAATGAATTTTCAGAAGTTTCTGAGTAATAAGGATGGAAGCATGAATTGTTTGTGCATGCATTAATTGTCACTTCATGTTTTGCTTTAATTTTCACTGTCATTTTTTAATAATGTTTTCAGTATAATTATGGTTACATGTATTTGAACCTTTTATACTTGCTCAATATGGAATTAATTTTCAAAAACTCAAATTGCATTTGCCCTAACATGATCGTACAATGTTGATTCATTTTAAAATACACTTGTGCAAAAGGACAAAATCATGTGAGCTGTCATTTAAATACTGTAAATAAAAGTACTTTTAAGTTAGACAAAAGATTACTGGGAGAATGTTTGTGATTATAATGTGAGTAATTTCTGTAACCGTATGTCTCAAGTTTATGCAGCTGTGGTGGTTTAGTGACTGATACATTGTTCAGTGACTTGTTTGTTGTATTTTGGATACGAGTTCAAAAGTTTATTATCTGTTTTAAAAACAGTTGCTTAGATATATGAGATGAGCTATTTATCATAGCATCAAAACATTGTGAAGTGTTTATTTTCAAGGAAAGAAATGTGTTTTGTGTCAAACTTGATGACGAATTTTGATCAAAGTTAGAATTTCACTTGTTGAAACTGTAAATTTGTCAAGAAAACTATCTAAAATATTTGTTGTCTTAATAATTATCGTTATGGTCTGTTAAATATTTGAGTGGTTAAAGTAGTAGAAGTGAAGAAAAAAAGAAAAAAAAAATTACTTGTTTTGTATCCAGCTGCGAGCCGGCTTTTCTAGTTTTTTTGGGGGACAAGCTAAAGGGCCTGGGGAGGAAATGGGAAGAAGAGCCTGCACAGATTCTATTGTGTTTTGATTCCAACCCCCACTTCTAATCTCTTGATGCGCTGTCAAACTCGATCAAATATAAACCAATCAGCGATCGTCGAAAGTAAATTAAAAGTTCAGCTGTTATGTGTGTTTTATTTACTACAAATAATTTGAAAGCTCGTACAGCAAATCTAAAACTGAAACGCAAATAATTAAGATAATAAAAGAAAGATTTGTCTTGTTTCCATGTTTGGTGTAACAGCAGCTCCTAATAGTTTAGTCGGTGTATGGGGGTCCAAAGCACTTGCGGGAAATCATTGTTTAAATAACTTTATATGGTGATATGGTAATTATACAGGATCAGAAAATTGTTCAAAATCAGGTTTTTTGTATGCTGATTTGTGCAAATGAGTCTCCTATGGTCCTCCTGTAAAACTTTCTTTGCTTTTGAAGTTGATTTAATGATGAATCATATTTAAGACAACGTTTCTGTGTCCTCATGACACCATCATCAGGTCAAAATATAACATTTAACATTTAACTTGTACTGTGCATCAAACGTTTAACTAGTGATTATATTCTTCTTATCTGTTGAATGTTGTATTATCTTTGACCTGATAATAGAGTCGTGAGGACACCGAAAGGTTGTCTTAGATATTATTCTACCTTGAATTTTCATCATTAAAATCCATCACACTGTAATGTCTGGTGTTGCCGATGTTGGAGTTACTTACATTGTCCCTGCTGCTTATTCTATATACCATATTTTGTCTCTTTTAACCTTCCAAGCCACACTTCTTGTACGTGAGCTTACTACTAGGATTTTGCTCTACTTTCAAACGTTTGTAGAAATTCCAGCACCCTTAGCTTGTTTTAAGTTTTCAGCAAAATAATTTTGGAAACGAGAAATGAAATTTGGGACAGGGACACACAGACACACATTTTTTCGCTGAACTGTGCATTCATCTAATGAATGGAAGAAAACAAAAATTGGTTGGTGTTGCTGATGAAAATGTAAAACTTGTCGTCTTCAACTTTTGAATTGAGCTGGGTGATGAATCAGAGTGCCCTTGTACCCAGGCCCTACTCTTGCATCACACATTTAGCAAGAGCGGACTGCTCGTTTTCCCGACCAACATTTTTTACCCTGGTTGAGATCATGTTTGAACTGCAGAGTTAGCAATGATGTTATGAATGACCATCGTACGTTAACGATAACGAAAGAAAAGTCTGAATGATATTAAACCCTTTTTTGAGTTTCTTTTTTGCAGTTGCTAGAGTTGTGCTCGTGACCGCAACTATCACTATTTGAAAATAAAATTTATGATAAATTTGTCAGTTGACATCATGTGCCAAAAGCAGTCAGACTAGCCCGCAATATCTTATGGTACTGCCATCCCCAAACCTTAATTGGTTTATAGTGCTCATCATGATCAAATTTTACAAGCTGTCTTTTCTCATGGAGTGGTGCGTCTTACTGTTCACCACTCAGAACTACAATATAGTTGCTGTTTCAGTCCACAGTTTCGCATATTGAGCATTAAACAGTGATTCTAAGTCACCGTGGTTAATGGCCATTTACAAGAACCTGGGTTGGCTGCTATCCTGGGTCAGGTCGACAGTGCGGGTCAGCCCTTCTCCAGTCAAATGCCTGTAACTGTTTATATGAACCCTTTGTCTGATCCGGTCGACCCTTTTTGTGGTGTAACCCATTTTGATACCTGGGCTGACTGGCCTCATCGGGTTGGAATTTGACAAACTTTTTTCATGTAAAAATGGGTCCACTTAACCCGGGTCCATGTAAAGTTGTGGTAAATTCAAAATCTACAAGATGGCTTCACAATATATTCTCATGGTGTGCAGCCGGTAGAAAGGAAAGTTAATTTTAGTGGCCTAATTGCTAAATGATGAAGCAATTATAAAGCAAAAATGGAATTAAAAATCAAGGATTTTAATGACAGTGATCGATACACCAACCTTCTGGCCAATCAAAAACAAGGCTGACCTGGTCAGCTTCTCAGCTAACCCAGGTTAGCCAAAAATGCTTCACATCACAGATAACCCGAGTCCATGTAAACAAAACCTTTTTGTACCCCAGGATGGCGTACTGACCCAGGTTAGCAGCCAACCCGGGTTCATGTAAACATGCCCTTAGAGAAGTGCTTCTCCCGTCCTCCGTGGGGTTTGTTTGATAATCAAACTTTTGCAGAATAAAAGACAATTTACATAATTTTTGTTTTTTTTTTCCAGAAAGATCATCTTAACTGTGACCCAACTTTTGAACTTGAAGAAATGATAATAGAGTCTAAGCCGCTTCACAAGAAGAAGAAAAGACTCGCAAAAATGACCAGCAAGGTTGTAAGTAAAATGACCGATGTTTATCTACAGCGTTGTAGATACGTTATTAAATAATATTACTTGATTATAGTGATGATAATGATAATTAACACTGTTGTTTAAATTGTAATGTTTTAATGACAATGATGGTTGTGATAAATATAGAAAAAGTTGGATACCTGCCAGTTGTTATTTGGGTATTAGGAAAATATACCTACAGGCTGTTGTTGTATCTGTAAGATATCCATGCTGGCCCTATCGAGTACTGAACACCATGTAACTATCTTGAGAAAAGTCCTGGAAAGCTGTGGCACGAGAGCTTGAAAGCTGTCCTTGTTTCCTTCCAAAGCCGTTCTATTAAATTTAAACAAAAATAAAAGAAGATGACTTTTTATTTGGAGTGATGTTAATATATTTTGAAGTTGCAGCCGAGAATCAGCTTGACCAAGCAACAATGGGCAGGTGTTAAATAGGGTTTTCAAATTACAGTATGAGACTAAGTGTTCTCCCTAGGATTTTTGGAAGGCCAGGGGGGATTCTGACTGCTGGAAGCAAGGGCAAATCAAGGGTACAAGTTTGTAATCATATTAACTGCGCATCATGCGGTAAAAATGACACAAGGAACAAAATTTTCATCAATTTTATTGTGATTCCTCCTTAATTATTGATAGGAATTCCCACTGTGAAATCTTACTGTATGTTGGGTTAAATCTTCCATTTTAAGGCAGGCAGCAATGATTTTTCAGTGAATTAAGCCAGGCGGCCCACCTGGCCTAAAGTATCTAGGGAAAACACTGACGGCCTAACCTTTTGTTTATTTTTTTGTCAAAGAATGTTTTCTCCATGTGCAAAGAGAAATCCAGAATCTGGAATTAAAATTGAACGATGACACTTTTTTAAATTTTGTTTGCATTTGGGAAAAATGAGGGTCGGTGGGATCCTGTGCCCCAACACATTAATTTGGTCAGGCATTAGTTGGAAAAAAAGAGAATAATTGATGCAGTGAGGTTGCATTAAGCGACCGCTCGGGTGAAGACTGATTATCAATGAAATGTCAGACCGCAATCAAGATTCTGGGCTCGGATGAACCCTGGGAAGACTTTTCACTTTCAGGGTCCCTTAATTATGTACAGTAAAACGTTTGTGACTTAAACTGTTTGAGCTCATTGGGGTCGTTCTTCGTCGTTCTGTTCGAGGGGAATTTGCATATACACGACTTGTTCTCAGACCGGTGTTTCACGTGATCTCTAACTGATACGTACAAATGTAATGAATAGGAAAACTTAAAAAGGGGCTTCAGTTACTCGATGTTGAGGTTGGAAATATAAGATGTAGCAACTAATAAAACTAGTTTTATATTAAAATATTAAAATATTAAAATATGTCTCGAGGCACATTCGCAACATGCGCAGTGTGTATATAACACTGTTTTGGTGGGCCACAGGACTTACAAATCTCACGGTTTCTTGGTTAAATATGGTGTTTTGTTATTTTAAAAAGTATTTTTATATTTGTGTGCAGTGTTTATTCCCCATAATTTGGGAGATGCCACAGCATTCCGTGAGATCTGTGAGATCTGTAACGTACCAAAACAGCGGTGAGATGTACTCAATTTATATGCAAGGGCGGACGTGGTTGGCGCAGTTGGTAAGATCTCTGCTTTCCAACTACAAGGTCCCCAGTTCAGTCCCGGCAGTTTGCCGAGATTCGAACTATTGGTGTGACCTTCTTTTCTGCCTAAGCCAACTAAGCTTTCCATCCTTCCGGAGATAAGTGCTGGCTCCATGAGCTACTAGGCTTTTAAAGGATTTAGCTACAATCCACGACAAAAATAGTGAAACACTTTTGTTCCCCCTTCCCCCTTTCAATGTTGTTCGGTACAGATACCCTCAAAACTAGACGGTTGCTGTGGGAAGTAACCGACATTGTGTTGGGGAGAGGGGGTGTTTCACTTCTTTTTGTCGGGGATTGTCTTTACGGCTGTTGAAGGGCCTGTTACTTGTCACTTGTCACTTTTTAGTAGAATTGCCGTCCGTTACGCACACGCGACACCCGGCACGACAATTTGTGTCTCAAACATCAGTTGCGTTATACTCTAGCTGATTCCATATACGAATAGAAATTATTTATAGAAATCTTGTAAAAAGCATTTCGGTTGATCAAACGATTCTAAACATTGCAAAGTTCAAGAAATTTATTAAATAGAAGAGAAAAGATTAACATTGATAATCACTTCCAACATTGTTACTTTAGCACGTTCTCCAGAAGAGGTAGCTTTGTCTTTGATCAACTTTTACGGAAAAGGGACGGGGCTCAGTATTCGTTAAGATAGCAAAGAAAGTTTGCAAAAGTGCATCTACTGTATATTGGGTTTTGCTACAAAAAAGGAGGTCATATCTGTTAAAGGTGAATTTTGAAGAAGTAACTGTCAGGGAAGGACAAGGAAAATCTCCGACAAACAAGGGAGACGGATAATTACATCTGTGCATCAGTTGCCGGTGCAATACTCAAATTCACAAGCATTGTACAAATTGTTGTACTCAAGCGTTTGAAAAGATTTCCGCGGCAATGAGACAAAGTTCAGAATTGACTGTTGTAAAACCTGAAACAAGGGCCAAGGTCAAGCGTAAACCGTTCTATATTTCAAGCAGAAGAAATGAGACGGGAATTTTTCAACAGCACAAACCCTTTTAAAATAGTCATTCAAAATATCATTCAATATTGATTTGAAAACTTTTCTGTTTTAATATACTCAAGCGTTTCAGAATTGACTGTTGTAAACACCGAAAACAAAGACCAAGATCAAGCGTAAACCGTTGCCTTTTAAAAAAATGTAATTACTGTTAACACTTTACTTTTTCTTCAAAACTGTAAACCGTTTTGTATTCCGCGTGCTATCTTTTCTAGTAACATACATCACGCAGTTCAAAACGTTATGGGATGCCAATGTCATAAACGTAGAACATGTTTTTAAGTTCAAACGATTTTGCTGTAAATTTTACATTTAGCGTGGTAAATACTGCTGTAAACCGTTCCGTAAACCGTTGTAAACCGTTCTGCGGCAGTCCATTGTTTATTATGAAACAATGACTTCTTACCAAATCCAGCCACTACTTTTGACTGAAACTCAGAATTAATCTCAATAAATACTTTCAACTATATCGGAATCAGAATCAAACTCAAACTTCTCATTTGCAGCCATTTTCCCTCACTGACTATTTGTTTACAGTCCGGACTGCAATGTCAGTTTTTTTGAAACGTCCGTAAAAGCACGGAACGTATAAAAATCTATTTCATTTTCATATTATTTTATATTATTTTGAAGTACTTTTTATTGAAAAGATAATAACAAATCAAAAAGTCCATTATGAACTGAGTAACTATACCTTCACAAACTGAATCCCACCTTTGACTCGCTCATGATGAGGTTGTGCACCTTTAAACAGCAGAGAATTTGTATTTTAGCTGCGTCAAGCAAATAATTTTTACGTAGTTCAACTTTGTGGCAGCTAAATTGTTTGAAACGAACTGAAAAAAAAATTGAACAGACTCTACATGACAAAACCTTGCAATTTACTAACGAAGTTTTCAACGAAGGTTTAACATTTATGATTTGATTTAGCATTTATGATTTGTGAGTTGTGTTATATGTAAATTACTGGAATTTGTAACATTTGCAATAACGTCGTAAGCTGGCATTCGTGTAATTGTTCTATTTTGAGTTGGGAGGTATAACAAAACACTTCATGACTTGGCCCCACAGGAAACAGTGACTTTTCATTTCCCTTGACCCGTAATGTTCGGGGAACAAAGGTCTCGGGGAAACAAAACTTACTGTTTTCGTTGGGGCCTAATTTATTATAAGAACAAATAAAAGTACAAGAATTGAGTTGTGGAATAAGTGTGAGATAGAATTATCGAGCGTGATATAGACTTGATACATTAGAAAAACCACAAAATCGAATGTACAAGTGTGGTGGACTTAACTCCAAAATAAACGAAGTTAAATCAAATCAGTGTTAAAAGTGAAATTCAAAGTGGGTCAACCACAGTAAATTCAGCAACCTGACTGCAGAGCCATGCAACATTCGTTGCCCTTGTTGTATTGAGCTATACGTGCTTTGGGTTATAGGCGTGGCTCCTTGGAAAAGTAAGTAAACACAAAGACGTCCTAAAGCCTTTGATACAATTAGCAAACGAGCTGATCAGCCAGGAATCTTTCACTCAAACAGTTATTGAACTGGGCCTGATGGATCCGATACCTACCTCCCCCAACGACTCCACTTCTTCTGCTTCACTGCAGCCAAGTTCATGCTCCTCAATGATGGGTGAACTGACTCGCAAGGTAACTTTTTATAGAATTGAAACAGCCAGACCTTTGATAGAGCTCTCAGAATGGAGTGCGGGCTCAAAGGATTTTCAATAAAGATTAACTTAATATTCGTTTTCAGTGGTTTGGTGTAAGAGAAATTTGTTAGGTTTTCTAAGTCGAGCACAAGGAGCGAAGCTTATTGTAAATATGCCTTTCTTTGGATGAGTGATATTATTTCCGTGTCCTCTTTAGTGAAGATATCGCCGACATCATTCCTTTGTTTTCCCTTTGCTTTTCGTCTAGTTTTTTTATTTCTATGTAATAAAGAGAAAATTACACTTTGGCTTGAACATATGAATCTTATCTTCTCATGGAAAAAAGATTTCACGAGTAAGCGCAGCAAACTCTTGAAATATTTTTTCCACTTGAAGATAAACTTCATATGTTCAAGCCACCGTATAATATCCTCTATTTATACTTGTCATACCCTTACCAGCCCACTGCTGTTTTGTAAACTAATATTTCATTTTGAATAAAAAGGTATTGCTTCAAATTCGAGAGTCTTAACATTTTGGTTCAAAATCAGCAGGAAAATTTACATCTAAATTCGGCAACCACGCCTCCACCAGCAACAGAGAGTGTACTGGCGAAAGCCTTAAGTACCTTACTAACGTCAGGGGAATATGCTGACATGAAGTTTGTTTTGGGAGCAAACAAACCTGGAGATGAACAGTGTTTAGACAGAGCAAGCTGTGAACAAACGGTGGAATTGCAGGCTCACCGTGTTGTGGTGGCTTCGCGGTGTGATTGGTTTAGGAGGGCCTTACTAAGTGGCATGAAAGAATCAATTAATAGGTATTTATTGTTACTTACTTATTTGTACTGTTTCCTCCTTACTTTAGTCTTCTATATGTGTACCAAAGAAGCGCTAATTATTTGACTGAAAGTGGGATTCAGCTTTATCTCCCTTTTATAGACCTGCCGTTCACAGTTAAAATGCATCATGGGTAACTAGGGCAATAAAAAAAATGCAATAGAGAAATAATTAGGACGTGAAGGAATGGTGCAGATCCAACACAATCCGAAATTAGTGTTTTTTTTTTGTTTACAAACAATGCAACCTGAAAGACTGTTAAAATTCCTTTGGAGTATAATATCTTTTCAGTGTTTTACTATTGCTTTACTATCTATACTGTATTTTTTACCCCTACACGTTACTAGATGCCGGCATTGTTTACTAATGTATCCCTTGCCCAACTCGAAACGTATTGGAAATTTCGGATAAACACAGAAAGAAAACATGGATCCGAAAACCTTATTTTTTGAGTAATATCTGGGGCCGGATTGACACGTTATTTCACCAAAAAGTTACCAAACTTAAAAAGTTCATGTCATGGAATTGTTTTCCGTTTTGAGTCCGTAATTCAATTATACATTGTTTGAATAATTCTCGTAAAAGACCATACAGTCAGAATAATGATAAACAAAAGGACAAGACTAAAAAGCCCACCGTTTGGTTCAAATTACCTTGTGCAGGTAAAACAGGTGAAAGTTTGGCTTATAAACTAGTTAAGAATTTAAATAGATGCTTTACAACCAAAGTTAAGTTTGTAGTCAGATTTGATATTAATTATAAATTATCCCAATATTATTCTAATAAGTGCATGTCTCAAAATTCAAAGCTCTCAGGTTATCTATAGGCTTACTTGTCCTGGGTGTGCCCAATCTTATATTGGGGAAATCGATAGGTGTTTGTCATTTAGACTAAAAGGACGTGCGAGAAGAGTAAAACAACCCTTGTTCAAACATCTAGCAAACTGTGCACATCTTCGTTTTAGAAGAAGCTCTAACCAAATGCAGAAAAACTTTGGGCATTTAGTCAATGCCAATGCCAATTTGAAAGGACACATTTTTAATGCCGTTCACAGGATCTTGGAAATCATTGATTTGGATGACGATTGGTCAGTTGGCGGTTTCTTGAGGCTTATTGTATAAATAATTTAAAACGAACTATGAACGAAGGCTTCAAAGCCTCTAGAATTAAAATGGACTATTCTAATTTATAGTAGAAGTATTTGCTCTTGTAAATCTATTTTACATGGCTTGAATAAAGTCGAGTATCAATTAGATTAGGCTAAGATCACAATGTTTTCTTTTCTTGGTTTGATAATCATAATTTCAGCTGATACTATTTATTATGCTTTTGGTAAAAACGTAATGCGTCTTGTCTGACCGAAAATTATTTACAAGTTTAAATATAATTTTTACACCATAGTGAAAATAATTCTTGAAATGACGTTTCGGACTGTAGTCCTTCGTTGGAGTGAGTTGCCAAGTTGTTTAGTGTGACAAACCAAAATCATTAAGACTCTTTCCTCTCCTTTCATCCATACCTTTCTTTTTCTGGGATCATTTAACAAGAAGTAAAATTTTAAATTTCTTGCTCACTACTTCGCTTTACAAATTTGTTTGGGTATTTAGAATCGTTATTACAGCCTCCATAACGTCAACAGTAACTTGGCATCACAGCAGTAAATGAAGATACTGCAAAATCTGTAAGTCATAAAGATAAACACCATGTAACTTCAGCCAAACCACAATTTTTCAAGAGTAAGACCCCGATTTCTTTGTCCTGATTACCCATGATGCAATGTGTAACCGTGAATGGGTCTATTGGATTTGGTTAAAACTGCATCTGAAACAAACCTCTAGTACAAACAGAAACTAGAAAGCTTTTGATTCTGCCTTTTATTATCATCGTTAAAACTTTTCAGTTTACTTTATAAAACTTTTTAAAGTCTATTGAAGAAAGCATGTTTTGTTGTTATTGTTATACTTAACATCAATGGCTCTTCTATGATTCGTGGCAAATATATTTGTTAAAAGCATTAAACTATTGGCTGCCGAGAAGTTTTGGGTTCACCGTCGGTCACAAGATAAAGATTGTACAGTGTGGTGTTAGAAGGGTAGTGAAGAAAGTCAGGCATAGAAATGGAATTATGACGCTAAAGTAAAATTATTAAAAAGAAAGGTAACCAGGGATAGAAAAAAAACGTTGAGAAGAAGGGAATTGAAAGGATGGTCTGGTGCTGCTGAGGGAAGAAACTGGAACGGAATAAAAGTGGTGTTTAAGTACCTTTTCTCAGGACTGTGAGTAGTGAACGTGGAGCGAGATTGAAAATTGACATTACGTTTTCTTGATTATTTGCTTGACTTATTTGCTGTATTTTGTCATTGTAGAAAAATCTTGATTCCAGATGTTAATCCGGAGCTGTTTGAGTTATTCCTTGGTTACTTGTACTCTGGTGTTGTTGACACTGACAATATGATGGTTGACAAGCTTATGGATTTGTTAGCTTTAGCCGATAAATACGAGGTAAGGTTCCTTTTCTTCTCTTTTGATATAAAAGCCGAAGCAAGTCCAAAGGTTACAATAAGTTGTGCGTTCTATTCCAGTTATTAGTCCTATCCATTATTCGGTTGTGTTTAGTACACAACATTTTCTTTATTACTTTAAGTGCAGAATAATGTTTACAAAAATTACTCGACTGACAAAGGTAAACCTAATAGCTAAACAAAGGTATATGGATGAAACAAAGGTAGATAATGGATGAAACAAAGGTAGATGGATAAAACAAAGGTAGATAATGGATGAAACAAAGGTAGATGGATGAAACAAAGGTAGATAATGGATGAAACAAAGGTAGATGGATGAAACAAAGGTAGATAATGGATGAAACAAAGCTAGATGGATGAAACAAAGGTAGATAATGGATGAAACAAAGCTAGATGGATGAAACGAAGCTAGATGGATGAAACTAGTTGGACTGTAGAATTAGCAATTCGAAAATCTAATCATGGGACTTAAGACTTAATTGAAAGCTTTCTAGTTTAGTTTGCCTATTTTTGCTTCTTTATTTTTGCCTTTCCGTGTTTTTCAGACAGAAACGCTGAAACAGATGTGCGAGGTATCGTTGTATAGGCGTCACATCAGTGAAGACTCTGTGTTAGAACTGCTGTGTTTTGCCGACCGCTACAGTGCATCAACATTAAAGGTAATAGTTGGCTTGAAGGTAACATAGAGTATTTACTATATACGGAATAGCCCCAACTGTTGCTTCTAATGTCGTGCATTGGAAGAAGTATTCTTTTCTAAAAAAGAAAGAATTTTTAAGGCTTTGAAAGCATAATGCTTGCGGTTTGTGACAGTATATATAATTACAACTACAGATAGGAAATACATAATAGTACTAACTTAACTTTCTCGTTAGCTGTCAGTCATCAACACCCAAATTCTTCTTACGTAACACATAAGAAGTAAAACATTTGGTAATAAAAAAAATAGGAATTGATGAAACAAAACAAACTACTGAAAATTAAAAGTTAAATTATCCCAAACTTGTTTGATAAAAACATAGACCCAAGTTTAGAGAAGTTAAGAATACAATTGGGATTAAAAGGGGACTAATACAATGGGGAATAAATTTGTTAGCTAAGCCAACGATACGAATGAAACACTTTAGTCAAGAAGCAGCACAAGACATTGGAATGCTAACTCTGGTCTGTAGTCATCACTCAGAAATTGGAATACTAACTCTAGCCTAAGATTATCACTCGCAAATGGGAATAATATATAGATTTAGGCACTGCCTAAAAGCTCCCAAAGAGATATTAACCGTACTGCCGTCTCTGAAAAACCTACTCCACTCGTGTACACGGACGTCGTACGTATGTATGTACGTATGTACGGACGGACGGACATGACGTCATGACGTTGAAAATTCAACTCGATGGATATACGAATTTTCTCAAGTATGGTGCTGCGCAGGAGCTCCGCTACTAACATTAGCCTAAGATTATCACTCACAGATTAGAATACAAATATTAGCCTAATATCATCACCCAGAAATCGAAATATTAACATTAACATAAGGTCATCACTGTTGTGTGGTTCAGGGTTTTCATTAAGATTATCAGTAGCAGGAGAATACGGAAAAGTAACAGGAGAGGTATTTCAAAACAGTGAACTCTCTTGTCAAATGAATGAGGTTCTTACCTCCCTAAGGGGATCTGGGGGCATGCTTACCCAAAAAATTTTGGATTTTTAAACCCTTTGAGATGCTGTTTCCTGCTATCTCACTGCAAATTTCACTCCTAGCTACCGTGATGAATTAGTGTTGCAAGCAATTAAAGTCAAATCAAGAGCTCTAATCCTCTTACTTCTCTGGACAGTCTGCAGTCATGTCACATTTCCTAACCAGTGTACTGTACAGTATGTATGTTCAAGAAATGAAATCTATTTTGGC